>ONZH01010095.1:0-27873 GCA_900303285.1 Rhinella marina | reverse complement strand
CCGAGCATTTTAGTGCTCGCTCATCTCTAGTACTCACTTGACCAGTGAAAAGAGGCAGGGACACCACAAACTTCACCAAAGTCCTTGTTTATTTGGCTTTCTCAACAATTCAGCCAGTACTCCGGATCACAGCGGGTCAAGTCAATGCAGCACACACACAGTCAGTGTTGCCTCACACAGACTGCCAACTTCCCAGACTGAGACACACCCAAGTCCAGCAGCAGAATTAAATAGAAATGCTGGATATGAGCATACCTGAAATCCTGAACTGGAGCATGGGGAACAGGCAGGCACCCACCCAGCACATTGCCTTTTCCCAGTAAAAGCCAGACTCGGACTAGCTGGAACCAGCTACTCTAACTATTAAGGTTTTCACTGACTACCTCAGTGAACACAGAGTTGCTGGCCTTTACCCCACCATGAGTGTCGGATTCCCACAATTATACCACAATGTGAATGAGGCCCTCCTTTATATGATATACCCATTGTATGGGAGTGCCTCATCCGTGTAATTTTTGGCAGCACTTGCGCTTAACTTACAAGTAAATCTATGTATCCTAACAATATTTCCTGTAAAATCAAAGTTATCTTGGGCACCTTGGTGGCACGCTCCTGATGAACCGAAACTCCTACTCAGAATGCTTCCTGCAGCATTCTGGGTGACACGTATCATCTTTTTGGGTGGCAAAAAAACCCCAGGTGTGCTCTGCCAGTAACGCTAGGTGCACAGCGTATTACAACCGTTCAAAAGTCTCTGTAGCTGACATCCTTATTTAATACCGTTCATTTAGGCCGCAATTCCTCATTTTCTGCTGCAGTTCAATTTGTCTCTCAGCTACTAGTGAAGGTGCGTCGCCTGTGCGCCTATTTCCACAAGTCACCGACAGCTTCAGCCAGCCTGGCAACCCTGCAGCAGCGCTTGCGGTTGCCGGCTCACCCACTGCTGTGCGACCTGAGCACGCGATGGAGTTCCACCTTCCACATGTTGAGCAGGCTTTGTGAGCTGCAGAGAGCAGTCATAGAATACCAGCTGTACCACGGTCGGCGCCTTTCTAGTCAGCTTCCGCTCTTCACAAGCGACGAGTGGGCATTGATGTCTGACCTCTGTGAGGTGTTACGCAACTTTGATGAATCTACACAGATGGTGAGCAGCGATAATGCCATTATCAGCATAACCATCCCACTTCTGTATCTACTAAAAAGCTCTCTGCTCACAATAAAAGCCGATGCTCTGCGTGTGGAGATGGGGGAAGACCCTACACAGGGTGATAGCCAGACCACCATTGATTTGTCTTCTCAGCGCCAATTGAAGGAGGAGGAGGAGAAGGTTGCCACCGCTACACAGGGTAGGCATACCACGTTTACACTATCTCTTTGGCTTGGATGGGCTGCAAAGGAGGAAGAGGACGAGGAGGATATTGAGAGTCATGCTCCTGGTGGGGAGAGCGAAGCCTTGTCTGTTGGGACTCTGGCACACATGGCTGACTTCATGCTATGCTGCCTTTCCCGTGACCCTCACTTTATACGCATATTAGGTAACACTGATTACTGGTTGTTCACCCTTCTTGACCCCCGCTACAAAGAGAACTTCCCATCATTCATTTGTGTGTTGGAGAGGACAAGTAAAATGTTGCAATACCAAAATTCCCTTGTCGACTGACAACGCTGGTGGCAGAGTACGTAGTTCTTTGGCCACCCGAGGAGGGGAGACGACGGGAACACACAGCAGTTCCAACAAAGGCAAGGCGACACTCTCCAAGGCCTGGGACAGTTTTATGACACCCCACCAGCAGCCTCAGCCTGATGAGCAGCCTAGTGTGACAAGGAGGGAAAAGTTTTGGAAGATGGTAAAGGAGTACGTAGCTGACCGTGTCAACGTCCTCAGCGATTCCTCTGTGCCGTATAATTATTGGGTGTCTAAGCTGGACACGTGGCACGAACTGGCGCTCTACGCCTTGGAGGTGCTGGCCTGCCCTGCCACCAACGTTTTGTCTGAGCGGGTATTTAGTGCCACTGGGGGCATAATTATCGATAAGCGCATCCGCCTGTCAACTGACAATGCTGACAGGTTGACGCTTATCAAAATGAACAAGGCCTGGATTGCCCCTGACTTCTGTACTCCACCAGCGGTCAAAAGCGGCTTAACATGAAGGAACCTTCAATCAGTCTTTTAGGGTGTATTGAATACACTGTATTATCATGCACCCCTTCCTCTTCTCGTCCTCTTCCTCCTCTTCCTCCATCATATGAAAGAGCTTATTAGGCTGCCCTCGAAGTCCACCTACTGGGCCTGCACCCTAATTTGTTAGCCGCTCAGCTCACCAGCTGGGCCTGCAACTTAATTTTTCGGCCTGTCCGCTCATCAGCAGGCACTCCACCATAATGTCAGCTTGGCATTAGCGTGTCACACTTAAATATTTTATACGGTCTGCTCTTCTGCAGAATGTCACATCAAGAATATCATTTTTTGGAGGGTCAGTTTGGCATTAGCGTGTCACATTTAAATAGTTTTAGCGGTCTGCTCTACAGCTGAATGTCACATCAAGAATATCATTCTTTTGGACAGTCAGCTCAGCATTAGCGTGTCTCACTTGAAAATTTTTAACGGTCTGCTCTTCTGTCATATGTCACATGAAGAATATCATTTTTTTGGACGGTCAGCTCGACATTAGCATGTCACACTTGAAAATTTGTAACGGTCTGCTCTTCAGCAGAATGTCACATCAAGAATATAATTTTTTCGACGGTCAGATTGGCATCAGCTTGTCACCCTTAAATTTGGAACAGTTTGATAAAGTACGGTGGCAGCAGCATGTGTCCCTTTAAATTTTTTTTACGGTTAGCTCGGCAGCAGAGTCCCAAACCTAAATTTGGGACAGTTTGATAAAGTACAGTTGCAGCAGCATGGAGTCCAATTCCATTATTCAGAGCTCAAGTATTGAGTCGACCCGGCTTGGTTTGAACTCTCAAATTTTTTAAGTAAACGATTCCGGCCCCCGGACACAGAACGAACAGCATCGGGGAGGCGCAGAGAGGCTGGGGCTCCAACAGGTGGTAGCTCTCCTCCCTGCAGATAGCCAACTCGATCCTAAGATCAAACTTCAAGCTTTTTAAGTGCAGCAACTTAGATAAACGCAATAGGACATGGAATTACTGTGGAGAGTGAGAGTGGAACGGCCGACGCGGCACACTCCGCTGGGGGGGCCCCGGCCTCCCGTGGCGGATAGCGGAAAAAGAAACAGTCGTCAGCGACTCTAAGCGGTGCGGTGGCAGCAGCATGTGTCCCTTAAATCTTTTGGACGGTCAGCTCGGCATGCAGAGTGTCACTCTTACATTTTTTTGGACGGTCTGTGCAGCAGCAGAATGTCACCCCTATTGTTTTTGAGTGTCAGCAGCAGGCCATCAATGATAATCTTTCATGGGTGTGTCTGATGCCCTACTTTGTGTAATAAAGGGTATATTGGAGTGCCTGATCCTTGTAATTTTTGGCAGCCCTTTCCCTTAGTGCATAGGCTTTAGGAGTGTCGGATTCCCACAATTATACCACAATGTGAATGAGGCCCTCCTTTATATGATATACCCGTTGTATGGGAGTGCCTCATCCGTGTAATTTTTGGCAGCACTTGCGCTTAACTTACAAGTAAATCTATGTATCCAAACAATATTTCCTGTAAAATCAAAGTTATCTTGGGTTTTTGGGGGGTATTTTTGTCATTCCGTAAAAGTGGCATAATAGTCAGTTATCATCTTTAATAGCAGCGACTTCGGTGTCCAAGATGCATCCAGACATCCTCCCCATGCTGTTCCCTAACCATTTCTGTGGTGTTTCCACCATTTTCTGACGTTTCCCTATGGAACAAACACATCTGCAGAGCAGGGGGTGCCTGGTCTTCTCCCATTGACTTCCATTATACTCGGGTGCTCGGCCGAGCACTCAAGCACCACCTAGTGTCGGCCAGAGCACCCGAATACCCGAACATGGGGTGCTCAATCATCACTAATTGTTTGGACTTCAAATGATTTGGGCACATACATAGTTTTTGTAGGCGTATGGCTGTTGAGACTAAGTCTGATGCACAGTCAGTCATGTATAACAGAACAGATTAACAATGAATAGCACAGCACTGGGACACAATGCAAGGCCCTGCACTGTCCCTGCAATCTCCCTATGCTCTCCGTACAGTGTCTTAAAACTCTCCTTACAATCTCCCTACACTGTCCCTGCACTGTCCCTATCTGATATTCTGCAGTTAAAAGATTTCTAAAACACTGTCCCTAGTACTTGCTACTTCTCTCCCTATACTTAGCTCACAGTAAATGGCAGACCATGTAAGGTAATGGCAGACCAGGTAAGATTAGGCTTTTTATAAGTCTGCAAAATCATAGGAGAAAAGTATCTGCTGATTGGCTGGCTGCGCGACATTATGGATCATATCTCCTTCCTGGGCTTCATACTTTAACTTTGTACCATGTGTAGCCACCATCTTAGGGAAAAATTGATTTGTTACAATGGTGAAAGAAGAAATTTGGATTTGTGAAAAGGTGAAGTTTTCCTGAAATTCAGATCAAATTCAGTTTGTTTCTCTTCAATTCACTCAATACTAATTGCAAGATTTTAACTTTAAGTAATATTTGCTTTAGTTAAGAGAACATTCTTAAAGACCCGAATAGAGATAAACATTAAAACAATCCAGAGAACATTTCATGGAAATCGACTTTGTAAAAATGATGCCCTATTCACATTCATATTAAAACGATATTGCCTGTGGGATAGCACAACATTGTAAGTGAACTGTCTTCATGGATCCCTCTCTTTATGGCTAAATTTACACACTGTGGCTGTCATATGCACAAAAAGCTGAAATATTACTTTCAAAATTGTTCAGTCATTGGCCCCTGTGGGTGATCAGTGTTTGGCGGCTTGTTGTCTAACCCCAGTCTAAAAAAGTTAACAGATGCTTTCACACAAATACTAAAATTATCTTTTATGTTGTGAAATAATTTAAAGGGGTTATCCCATGATTAATATTAAAAGGATAATAAGACACCATATTGTACATTACAATCTCTTTCCAACAAAGCAAGAACCAGTACCCTTGAATCCAGAGCTTGATCCATAAATTGCTCTGATATAATTATTTCAAGCTAGCAGCACAAGGGGTGTATGTCTTCTCAGGGGGTATATTCTTACTGATGCAGTTGGTTGAAGTTGAAGGATTTAACTGAGCATGCGCGTCCACCTCAGTGAGATTAACAGAGAAATTAGGATAAAAATCAACCAACTGGTGGCGCTATAAAGATATACAGGTGCAGTCGAGCTAAACGTGTTGGTTAACGCATTAAGTAAAGAGTGGCAAAAAATATCTTTTCAATGGATTTGAATGGCTTTTATCATGAGATAATCAAGATAGCACTGTCCCATGTGTTATCAGAGTCAATTTTAGCTCAGCTACATCTGTATTTCATTGAATAACTTGGTGGCTATACACAATCCTTAATTGTATGCTATTATAAAAGTATTCAGTACAATTTAAAATTGTAGAATATTTTTCGTGGGACGTCTTTAGATTTATAATGCACATTGTTTGTCCGTCAGTTTCAGCTTATTAATCTAGTGGCTAGGACCAAATTGCCTTGTTTTTAACCCTTAACGCATAATGCCATATATTTAAGGCATTATGCATCTGCAATTGTATGAATTGGGCTGCTGCAGTGATCCTGCTCCATACTCAATGGGTGCCAGCTGTATCATGCAGCAGACAACCGACCACAATGACAGGGAACAGCAATCATGGCGAACCCTGTCATTTAACCCCTGAGATGCCGCAATCAACACCACAGCATTTGGGAAGTAAAACAGAGGGATGCGGCCCCTCTACCTCCTGATCGGAGCTCCCACAGTGAAATCACAGGGTCATCGATCACTTTTCATGGCAGCCTGGACGTTCCTGAAGCTTACCATACCTGCCACAGTAAGCTCCCTGCAGCACTATGCACGAGACACAGCTCAGCAGGGAGAGTGTCAGAATCCTATTCACCCTAATAGGTCTCTATTAGGGTGAATAGGGCAGGGGATCAAAAGATCCCAGATTCTAGTCCCCTAATAGTTATAAAAAGAAAAAGAAAATTAACCACACAATATTAAAAGTTCAAATCAACCCCCTTTCCCAATTTTACCTATAAAAATATATAAACAATAAAAAATACACATTTCATCTGTGTTTTTCCGGAAATGCAGAACAGACAGACCAAAGTACAGACCAAACGTTTGGACACACCTTCTCATTCAAAGAGTTTTCTGCATTTTCATGACTATGAAAATTGTAGATTCACACTGAAGGCATCAAAACTATAAATTAACATGTGGAATTATATACTTAACAAAAAAGTGTGAAACAACTGAAAATATGTCTTATATTCTAGGTTCTTCAAAGTAGCCACCTTTTGCTTTGATTACTGCTTTGCATACTCTTGGCATTCTCTTATTGAGCTTCAAGAGGTAGTCACCTGAAATGGTATTCCAACAGTCTTATAGGAGTTCCCAGAGATGCTTAGCACTTGTTGGCCCTTTTGCCTTCACTCTGCAGTCCAGCTCACCCCAAACCATCTCGATTGGGTTCAGGTCTGGTGACTGTGGAGGCCAGGTCATCTGGCGTAGCACCCCATCACTCTCCTTCTTGGTCAAATAACCCTTACACAGCCTGGAGGTGTGTTTGGAGTCATTGCCCTGTTGATAAATAAATGATGGTCCAACTAAACGCAAACCGGATGGAATAGTATGCCGCTGCAAGATGCTGTGGTAGCCATGCTGGTTCAGTATGCCTTCAATTTTGAATAAATCCCCAACAGTGTCACCAGCAAAGTACCCCCACACCATCACACCTCCTCCTCCATGCTTCACGGTGGGAACCAGGCATGTAGAGTCCATCCGTTCACCTTTTCTGTGTCGCACAAAGACACGGTGGTTGGAACCAAAGATCTCAAATTTGGACTCATCAGACCAAAGCACAGATTTCCACTGGTCTAATGTCCATTCCTTGTGTTCTTTAGCCCAAACAAGTCTCTTCTGCTTGTTGCCTGTTAGAGATGAGCGAATCTATTCACCGCTTTGTAGATTCGTATCGAATCTTGGGATTTTTCAGCTGCGAAGCGAATCCGAATATTAGGTGATTCGCCTTGCTTTTGTACGCATTCGCTACGTAGTGTGTCCTATAAATTATACTTATACCTATTCTACGTATAATTTAGTTACTCTATACGCTGTCGCGTACAAATTCAATTCAGCAATGCAGACTTTTCCCTGGTAGTTACTCTATACGCTGTTGCGTACGAATTTAATTCAGCGATGCAGACTCCTCCCTGGTAGTTCCGCCCCTTTCGCCAGTGCGGGAGGATGACTAGGCAACTCAGGAAATTAAGTTGCGCATCCGTGTGCCTCATCCCTTTTTCCCCCTTTTCAGGTTATTTGGGGAGCCCCTTGAAAGAGGGTTTTTAAGGAACCTTTGCTGTTTTTTTTACCCATTTGGATTATAATTTTACCTATGTGGATTACAAATTGCAACTGAGTTTGGGACTCTGCTCCAGTTCTATGACAAGCGTCAGAAGAAAAGAGACTTAAACATGTCCGTGAGCATACTAGGTAGGTGGTATTTAAATTTTTATATTATACCTATAATAATGTATTTGCACTTTACCATATATATGTCTCGAATATTCGCTCTGCCTCTGAGGAGTGCACGCCGTAGCCTCTCCTCGTACGTGCCTGCGTATTACGTAATCGCTTAGACAATAGTACGCTGAGATTCGTAAGCTATTTGTACACTCATGCGTACGTCTTCTAAGAAGTTGCGTACATTTTGTAAATGAACGTTCGTTATTAGTGATCGAATGTTCGCTAATGGCACATAATAACGTATATTTTGTGCGCAAATACAACAAATCTATTCATCGAATATACGAATTTTAGGAAAAGTTCAGCGAATGTTCGGCGAATAATTTTTTTAATGATTCGCTCATCTCTATTGCCTGTCCTTAGCAGTGGTTTCCTAGCAGCTATTTAACCATGAAGGCCTGCTGCACACAGTCTCCTCATAACAGTTGTTGTAGAGATGTGTCTGCTGCTAGAACTCTGTGTGGCATTGACCTGGTCTCTAATCTGAGCTGCTGTTAACCTGCGATTTCTGAGGCTTGTGACTCAGGTGAACTTATCCTCCGCAGCAGAGGTGACTCTTGGTCTTGCTTTCCTGGGGCGGTCCTTATGTGAGCCAGTTTCTTTGTAGCACTTGATGGTTTTTGCGAGTGCACTTGGGGACACTTTCAAAGTTTTCCCAATTTTTCAGACTGACTGACCTTCTCTTCTTAAAGTAATGATGGCCACTCGTTTTTCTTTGCTTAGCTGCTTTTTTCTTGCCATAATACAAATTCTAACAGTCTATTCAGTAGGACTATCAGCTGTGTATCCACCTGACTTCTGCCTAACACAACTCATGGTCCCAACCCCATTTATAAGGCAATAAATCCCACTTTTTAAACCTGACAGGGCACACCTATGAAGTGAAAACCATTTCAGGTGACTACCTCTTGAAGATCATCAAGAGAATGCCAAGTGTGTGCAAAGCAGTAATCAAAGCAAAAGGTGGCTACTTTGAAGAACCTAGAATATAAGACATATTTTCAGTTTCACACTTTTTTGTTAAAGGGGTTGTCCAAGTTATGAAAAAAAATATAGCATTGTAAATCTGATGGGCAGCAATATATAACTAAGTTCAGCAAGTTTTAGGCAAAAAAAAAATCTATTTCCTCATTTCCCTGATTCTCTTCTGGCCTTTGTTTACATGCAATAACAACAATCTCAGCCCCCCCCTCCCCCCTTCTCTGCAAAGGCAGTGAATACAAGTGCTGAGTGACATGTCTGCCTGCTGGGATACTCAGCAGCATGTTGTATGTGTAGGACTACAAGTCCCAGCTGTACAGTGACACTGCTGATACACACAGGAAATTCTCCCTACCTGTTCTTGTACAATACAATTCCTCTATAGCTTCTTGCCCAGCATTTGTCTCCTCTCACTGCTGCAGCTACTATTTGTTGTAAAGCCTTGAGCCCTCAGTGTTTTCTGGCTGAAGGGGTTAATGTTTTATCTGAAGGAATCCAGGAAGAGAGCAGATAGCAGCCTGGTAAAGGAAGGGGGCGTGGCCAGTGACATCTGGTGTACAGACTGTTATCTGAACTCTGAGGCTTGTGCATGAAACATCACAGACCAGGGAGATAAGGTGACATCACAGGTCATGTGACCCTCGGTCAACTCTGAGAAACCAGCAGCTTTAGAAACACAAAGTATATGGGAAAGTTGTTATACCTGACAAGTTAGAAACATATAAAGAACAAAAAAATAACTCGGACAACCACTTTTATATAATTCCACATGTGTTAATTCATAGTTTTGATGCCTTCAGTGTGAATCTACAATTTTCATAGTCATGAAAATACAGAAAACTCTTTGAATAAGAAGTTGTGTCCAAACGTTTGGTCTGTACTGTATAAATATATATATTAATGTGCGGTGAACGCCTTTTTTTGTCATTTTGTCCCCCTAAAAAAGTTGGATAACAGTGATCAAAAAGTTATGCATACCACAAAAATAGTACCAATAAAACCTACAGTTTGTTTCACAAAAAAAAAGCTTCCATACAGCTTTGTAGACCAAATAGCAATGCAAAGACATTTTTTTTTCAAAAATTTTTATTTTTTTTAAAAGTAATTAAACAAAATAAAAACTATAAAAGTTTGGTATTGCCATAATTGTATTGAGCTGCACAATAAAGATGGCATTTCATTTTTAGCACACAGTGCTCTGATGTCAAAACCACCAAAACCTTGGGGAGATTGTTGTTGTTGTTTTTTTTTTTTCATTTTTACTCCACAAAGAACTTTTTTTTCCTGTTTTTACAATATAATACATGGTAAATTAAATGGTGACAATAAAAAAATTTGAATTTTCATGAGAATCCAGATGAAAAAAATGCAAGTTATCTTTTTCATATGCAGGAAGCCTAAGGGGATGTTCATACAACAGATTTTGAAAACACGCTGAAAAAATCAGTGCTGAAAAAATAAGAGCTGAGAAAATCAGCTTGGAATCCACGTTGATTTTCTGGGTGGGTTTGGTACAGTGTTAGGAGATTTCTTTTTCCAGCTTCTTATTTTTTCAGCTTTCCATTCATTTCAATGGGAGAATCATGGCAGATTGTGCCCCAAGATGGAGCATACTGCTTCTGGCTTTTTAGTGATGTTTTTTATTTATTTTTTATGCGGATGCAGAGTAAAATGTTTGAAAAACAGTGCCAAAAAATTTCATGTGAATGGGCCCTAAGGGTAAATGCACATGGTGCGTATTAGGCTGAGTTCACATTACCGTTTAGCTCTCTGTTCTTTGATCCATCAGAAAAAAAAGAAAACTGATACGTTATTTTGAGAATCAGTTTGTGTCAGTTCCATCAGAGATCAGTTATTTTTGACTGGACAAAAAGTACTGCATTTAGGACTTTGTTTCCCTCTAAGAAAATGGAACTCGGATGAAAATGGCTCAAACAAATGCCAAATGTGCAACAGGTTTTTCTATGGTTTTCTTTTTTTCTGCTCTTCTGACAGATCAAAAGAACCAAAAATGAAACAGAGATGTGAACTCTCCCTTACATGCACATTTTCAAGAATAAAATCTGTAGTGTAATCATCAAACAAGATGAGAAATTTACCATTTCCAGTGCAGATTTCACCTGTTGTAATGCAAAGAGTGAGATCTGGGAAACATATGCGTCAAAATCAGTAACACAATTTGGTAGTAACACGGAAACACTGTCTCAAAAACTCTTCCGAAAAACGCAGTGCAAACACACCTATAAATCTTTGATTCTTCAATAGAGATGAGCGAATGTATTCGTTGATTCGTATCGAATCTTGGAAATTTTTAGCTGCGAAGCGAATCCGAATATTAGGTGATTTGCTTCGGCTTTGTACGCATTCGCTAGTTGTCCTACAAATTATACGCTATTGCTACGTATAAGTTACTCTATACGCTGGTGCGTACGAATTCAATTCATTGGCAAAATTTTACTGTTCGTTTATCGTGCGCAAAAGCCCAGGAAGAAAGCCGTCACCTGACCTAGTGGGCAGGGCTTGCTCTGATTGGCTCAGGCTCGGTAAGCCAGTGATAAATCACTTCTGGTGCAACTGCTGAGACGAGCAGAAGCACTGTGTGTGAAGTTCTGAGACTCTGACACCTCTTTTGTTAAAATTGGGGTGTAATTGCTCTGGGAATCCATATTAAACATATCAGGGATACTGCAGGGCAAGTGCAGGGCCAGTTCAGGGCTAGTAATTAATCAGGCAGGGAGGGAGAGACAGGGAGAAAAAAGGGAGATACAGGAACAAAGACCAGCTGAAGGGCCACAGAGTGAATTGATAAATGTCTGGAATGGATAAGCAAAAGGGGTGCAGTTCCAGCCAGACATCGAGCTCTAAAAAAAAGGAGAAGGTGGCACAGGGCAGAAGTGCCAAAGGACCTGTAGCCGGAGCATCTACTAGTAGTATTCACAATTAGAGATGAGCAAGCACTAAATTGCTTGGGTGCTCGTTATTCAAGACAAACTCTTCCCGATGCTTGGGTGCTCGTTTCGAGTAACGAACCCCATTGAAGTCAATGGGAGACTAGAGCATTTTTGCAGGGGACCAAGGCTCTGCCTAGGGAAGGCTGGGTGAAAACCTGGAAACCTCAGAAAATGATGGAAACACCACGGGAATGGACAGGAAACAGCAGGGGCAGCATGCATGGATGCCTCTAAGGCTGCCTAATCTCACCATTACCCCAAATTCTCCTGCAACAGCCTGGTGGTTACCCTCAGGGCAATTGTGCTCACCCAGACCAAGAAAGGCGAGCTAGTATGCGGTAGCTGGTGAAGCACCCAAAAATTTAGCCTGACACAGCATGGCGGTTACACCACCAATGACTTTGTCCGACTGAGAATGCAGTGAAATGGCTTTTGTTGAGCCTCCAAAAATTTTTTTCTTTTCGGAGTACATAAAGTCGACCCTCAGTAAAAAAATTTTTTTTAAATGTCGGTACTTGCGCCTCCTGAAAAAATTTTTTGGACTGTCTGTTTGACGCTCCTGAAACATTGTTTTACAGTGTCTGTAGTTGACACTGCGGAAAAATTGTTTAGAGAGAGGGCCTGTAGGTGGACCTCCGGAAAAATTGTTTAGAGTGAGGGCCTGTAGGTGGACCTCCGGAAAAATTGTTTAGAGAGAGGGCCTGTAGGTGGCCCTCTGGAAAAATTGTGGTAAAAGAGTGCCAGTTGGACCTCTAAAAAATTGCGTTTTTTGGGTCAGCGTTGGGCAAAGATGACAAGGAGGAGTAGAGAAGAGGAATCGGATACATAATTAATGTTAATCTTTAGCTTATTTCCCACGGAGGAGATTTGAATTCCGGTGAAATCCAGGCTTTGTTCATTTTAACAAGTGTCAGCCTGTCAGTGCTGTCAGTTGACAGGCGTGTACGCTTATCGGTGATGACGCCACCAGCTGCACTGAATACCCGCTCTGACAACACGCTAGCGGCAGGGCAGGCCAGCACCTCCAAGGCGTACAGCGCCAGTTCAGGCCACGTGTCCAGCTTTGAAACCCAGTAGTTGTATGGAGCAGAGTGATCGCTACGGACGTTGGTATGGTCAGCTAGGTACTCCCTCACCATCTTTCTGTAAAGCTCCCCCCTACTCTGCCTAGACTGGGGACAGGTGACAGTGTCTTGCTGGGGTGACATAAAACTGGCAAAGGCCTTGGAGAGCGTTCCCCTGCCAGTGCTGGACAAGCTGCCTGATCGCCTCCTCTCCCCTGCTACTTGGCCCACAGAACCATGCCCTCTGCCGCTAGCGGCGTCAGATGGAAAGGATTGTTTCAGCTTGTGCACCAGGGCCTGTTGATATTGATTCACTCTCATACTCCTTTCCTCTACAGGGATGAGAGTGGAAAGGTTCAGCTTGTACCGTGGGTCCAGGAGAGTGAACACCCAGTAATCGGTGTTTGAAAAAATACTTTTAACGCAAGTGTCACGGGATAGGCAGCCTAACATGAAGTCTGCCATGTGCGCCAGAGTCCCAACACGCAAGAATTCCCTCTCCTCACTGGCCTGACTCTCCATTTCCTCCTCCCCCTCCTCCTCCAAGTCCTCCTCTTCAGCCCATACACGCTCAAGAGTTAAGAAGGACTGAGCACTGGTACCCTCTTCTGTATCGTCGACATTCTCCTCCTCTTCCTCCTCATCCTCCTCCTCCGATACGCGCTTAGAAACAGACCGGAGGGTGCTCCGGCTATCAAGCAACGTATCTTCCTCCACCGTCTCTTGTGACAAGCACAAAGCATCCGACTTCATGCTGAGCAGTAAGTTTTTCAACAGGCAAAGCAGCGGGATGGTGAGGCTGATAATGGCGGCATCGCCGCTGACCATCTGTGTTGACTCCTCAAAGTTGGTCAACACCTGGCAGGAGGATCGTGGAGGCGAAGGTGTGGTTTTCTGGCGGGAGGCGCTCGTGCCGGGGTCCTGGGCAGGGGGTTGACTAGCAGAGGCAGCGAGTGACACGGGAAGGACCAGTGGTGTGACCCGCAGGAGGTGAACGGCCTTGGTTCCATTGAGTGGGGTGTTTAGCACTCATATGCCTGTGCATGCTGGTAGTGGTTAGGCTAGTAGTGGTGGCACCCCTGCTGATCCTGGTGTGGCACAGGTTGCACACCACAGTCCGTTGGTCATCCTCACTTTCTTTAAAGAACCTCCAGACTTGCGAACATCTAGGCCTCGCCATGGGAGCTTCACTATGTGAATCAGTTGCTGCTGATGCACCAGCTCTGGCCCTGCTTCTCCCTCTGGCCACACCACTGCCTCTTCCAACCTGTTCTGGTACAGCACTCGCCTCTGCCTCAGAAGCACTGCCTTCACTCGGCTTATCAACCCAGCTTGGGTCAGTCACCTCGTCATCCTCCGATTCCTCAGTCTGCTCCCCCCTCGGACTTCCTGCCCTGACAACAACTTCACCACTGTCTGACAACCGTGTCTCCTCATCGTCCGACACCTCTTTACACACTTCTTCCACTAAGTCAACAATGTCATCACCCTGAGACTGCGACAGTTGGAAAACTTGGGCATCGGAAACGAGGTCAGCAGCAACCTGAGAAGTGGTTTGTGACTCTGGGAAGGGTCCAGAAAACAGTTCCTCAGAGTATGCCGGATCGCATTCCAAATTTTCCTGGGAGGGGGCAGACTGGGGGGGAAGGAGGTTGAGGTGGAGGAGCCAGAGGAGTGCTCCCTTGGGTAACATGGGTGGACTGCGTGGAAGACTGACTGGTGGACAAATTTCTTGAAGCATTGTCCGCAATATACGACATCACCTGTTCGCACTGCTGTCGTTTCAACAGTCCTCTACCACGTGTCCCTGTAAGTTGAGACATGAAGCTAGGGAGTGTAGCTCTGCGGCGTTCCCCTGCTCCCTCATCAGCAGGTACTGTCTCTCCCTGCCCAGGACCACAGCCTCTGCCCCCTGCAGTAATTGAATGCCCACGCCCTCATCCTTGACCCTTAGCCCTGGGGTTCAACATTTTCTGTATATAAGTGTATTATATGTACAAAAAAAAAAAAAAATGGGCCTGCTGTACTGAAACCCACAAACGTGTTCAATCTGAACAAGTTAATATATAGGTGGATAAGTTAGAGCAAAATTACGTATGTTATTACATACCGTGCAGTATAGAGCAATTACACTGAAACTATTAGATTAGGCAGATTTGGTCTGCTTAATTGCAACCCAGACAAATGTTGCACAGAGATTTTTGTAATGTAGCTGCATCAGTGACAGCAAAAGACCTTTTTTTTAATTACGTGACGTACAGAATGTGTCACCTGGACAGAAAATAAGGATTGTGCTTTGTATATAGGTGGATAAGTTAGAGCTAAATTACGTATGTTATTACGTACCGTGCAGTATGGAGCAATTACACTGAAACTATTAGATTAGGCAGACTTGGTCTGCTTAATTGCAACCCAGACAAATGTCGCACAGAGATTTTTGTAATGTAGCTGTATCAGTGAGAGCAAAAGACCTTTTTTAATTGCGTGACGTACAGAATGGGTCACCTGGACAGAAAATACGGATTGTGGTTTGTGGTGAGTGGACAGCTGAATTGTGACACACAGAATGTTTCCACACAGCTGTATGAAATGGATTTGTATCACTGAGATAAAACAACAAAAAAACTATTTTTTAAAAAAAAATTTTATATATATATTTTTTTTAACGTGACATGCAGAAAACATCAGAGAGCAAACTCAGCCCCTGCTGACTGTGGCTATTTTGACTGCAACCCCGAAAAATGTTGCACTCAGACTTTTCTAATGTAGCTGTATCAGTGAGAGCAAAAGACCTTTTTTTAATTACGTAACGTACAGTATAGGTCACCTGGACAGAAAATACAGATTGTGGTTTGTGGTGAGTGGACAGCTGAACTGTGACACACAGAATGGTTCCACACAGCTGTATGAAATGGATTTGTATCACTGAGATAAAACTATAAAAATAAAAAATATTATATATGGCGATAGCTGCACTACTAGTGCCAGCCAGCCCAGAGACAAAAAAAAGTGTCTTGTAGCCCTTAGAAGTGCTGTTGGGTTCTTTTGATATCACTCCTGCCTAACAGAGAAATAAATCCAGGCCCTAACACTCTCCCTGAAACGCAGCAGTCTGTCCCTAACGATATCCAGACAGCATTTGAGCCGTGCACCCCGGGCAGTCACTAGTATATTCCAGGGTCACCTGATCAGGCCAGCCAACCCCTGCTATCGACATGTAAGGGCCCCACGTGATGCTGGGTGTACCGCAGAGTCTCCTGGCTTGTGATTGGCTGAGTTTATAGGCGCCAAAAATTCAAAATGCGGGAGATGCCATTTCCTCGAGCATGGCGAGATACTCGTCCGAGCAGCGAGCACTTACGAGTACCGTAATGCTCAGACGAGCATGCTCGCTCATCTCTATTCACAATACTTGGCCGTTGTTCCACCAGGCTAACCCATCAAGGCGCAAAATTGTAGTGGAGGAGAAAGTGGATGAGGTAGTGGAATGGATGGCACGCTCATCTCAGTCTCAGCCGAATTATATGCTGTCATCTGCTGATACAGTATCCATATGAAGCCAGGGGTCAGACTGAGTTTTCCTCCTGCTCCATCATTCCTCTCCAGCAAAGCCCTTCATTTTCGTACGCAATTTGTTCGCTTATGCATATGTGTTCAAAGAGGTTGCGTACCTTTTTACCTGAACGCTCGTTATTAATGCGCGAGTATTTGCTAAAAGCCATATAATTACGTATATTTTGTACGCAAATTCAACAAATCTATTCGTTGAATATAAAAATTTTAGGAAAAGTTCGGCGAATAAAATTTTGCTGTATACTTATCAATTTACAGCCAGCAGATGTCACTGTTGTATCTTTCTTTTTATGGACAGCATTTCATTGCTAATGACTACTACATCTATGTGAAAGGACTATATACTAGTTGTATTTAAAGTTTTTAAAAAATACCAGAAAAAAATATATAGACTTGACACATTAACTAAAATAATGTAAAATATAAAAGTTACTATAATTTTGACGACATTCTATGTTCTATAAACAAAAGTAGAAAAAGAAATCTGAATTTATATTTAATATTGTATACTGTATATTGTTATGAATCTTTTAAAAATTTGTAGAACATTACATTTAAGAGGTTAATTACAAAGGGACTGCTATAAGTGGGTGACCAATTACATTAAAGATTAATTTGGCTGTAACAATTCATTTTTCACCATGGTAATGTTCTAATATCTATCTTGGTATCATCACAGCTAAAGTCAATTCTTTAGGCTAATGGTCTTGAACCTTCTTTGTCTTAGGGGACATTTTCAGAAAAGTCACTGAATACATTATCACATTATTGATTAAACATCAGCAATCAGAAGGCATAGTCAATTTAGCATTTTAACCATACTTCAAATAAAATCAAGTTCTTATGCCAATGGTTAGTCACCATTTGGCAAAGATAATCACACAGTCATATACAATTCAATTATTTTTGACACTAATGTTATGTATATGTTTAATGGACAGACACCAAGTCAACACATTGATAGTGTTGCTAGGTGCCGTCAGTGACTGTGATTCAAGAAGAGGGCTGCAATCTGAGGAATAGAGAGATCTAAACCTCTAAGCCAAGGTTCTGCTACATAATATATTTTTCCATTTATTGATATCATGAGTCACTGACAGTGTTGTGGGAGGGAATGTAAGACATAGAGAAATAGACAATAGTAAGACTGCAGATAATGCTGGATGAGAAGTACACTATACACATCTGGTTAATTTTGAAAAATTAGGCAACATTTTTGTTAGCCATACACGACATAAAGAGGTTGTCCAAGGTATATCTTTTGTAAAAGTGAAGAAATGGTTTCAGATGATAAAATAAAAAACTTCACTCACCCTTTTAGTTTCTCACCACCCCTGTTCTGTTGATACGATTGCCTGCATAGGGTACAGTATACTTCCATTCTACTGATCACATACCGTCTAACTACATGACTGCTGCAGCCAGTCAAGGTTTCAACGGTCTATTTCTGTGCATACAGTCAAGACCACTGAGGTTAGTCACAGGGGTCAGGTGTCACATGCTAAGATGGCACATGAGGAGCTACACAGAAGTATTCGGAGAGCAGTGTACAGGGTGGGCCATTTATATGGATACACCTAAATAAAATCGGAATGGTTGGTGATATTAACTTCCTGTTTGTGGCATATTAGTATATGGGAGGGGGGAAACTTTTAAAGATGGGTGGGGACCATGGCGGACATTTTGAAGTCAGCCATTTTGTATCCAACTTTAGTCTTTTCAATGGGAAGAGGGTCATGTGAAACATCAAACGTATTGAGAATTTCACAAAAAAAACAATGGTGTGCTTGGTTTTAACGTAACTTTATTCTTTCATGAGTTAATTACAAGTTTTTGACCACTTATAAATGTGTTCAAAGTGCTGCCCATTGTGTTGGATTGTCAATGCAACCCTCTTCTCCCACTCTTCACACACTGATAACACCGCAGAAGAAATGCTAGCTCAGGGTTCCAGTATCCGTAGTTTCAGTTGCTGCACATCTCGTATCTTCACAGCATAGACAATTGCCTTCAGATGACCCCAAAGATAAAAGTCTAAGGGGGTCAGATCGGGAGACCTTGGGGGCCATTCAACTGGTCCACGATGACCAATCCACTTTCCAGGAAACTGTTCATCTAGGAATGCTGGGACCTGACACCCATAATGTGGTGGTGCACCATTTTGCTGGAAAAATTCAGGGAATGTGCCAGCTTCAGTGCATAAAGAGGGAAACACATCATGTAGCCGTTGAACGGCCCCCAAGGTCTCCCGATCTGACCCCCTTAGACTTTTATCTTTGGGGTCATCTGAAGGCAATTGTCTTTGCTGTGAAGATATGAGATGTGCGGCACCTGAGACTACGGATACTGGAACCCTGAGCTAGCATTTCTTCTGCGGTGTTGCTATCAGTGTGTGAAGAGTGGGAGAAGAGGGTTGCATCGACAATCCAACACAATAGGCAACACTTTGAACACATTTTATAAGTGGTCAAAAACTTATAAATAACTAATGAAAGAATAAAGTTATGTTAAGACCAAGCACACCATTGTTTTTCTTGTGAAATTCTCAATAAGTTTGATGTGTCACATGACCCTCTTCCCATTGAAAAAACTGAAGTTGGATCCAAAATGGCCGACTTCAAAATGGCCACCATGGTCACCACCCATCTTTAAAAGTTTCCCCCCTCCCACATACTAATGTGCCACAAACAGGAAGTTAATATCACCAACCATTCCCATTTCATTTAGGTGTATCCATATAAATGGCCCACCCTGTATATAGTAGGCATAGGATGTGTGGTACGCTGGTCCTGGGTGTCCTTATGATGGTCACTGGACTATATATGGAGAATATCTCTGACTGCGCAAGACTTTACTTGAGGGGAAAGAAGGGGTTACATTTTAAGTCCTGCACCTCCCAGTTGTCGGATTTTAGTACATGCTGTCAATCTGTCACTGGAAGGGGTTTACCCCACACACACACTTTGTCCTTGATAGTTTCCTCCTTTTAGGTTCCACTATTGTGAAAGGGTTAAAATTGGCTTTACCTGGGCTGCATTCCACTCCTCTTTCTCCAGGTGCCATCAGGAACCTTCCTGAAGGTATGGCTGATAAAAGGGTACTTCTGGCTGCATTCCACACACAAGTACAGGCAGTGGGCATGGGTTTCCTCTCCTGGCTGCTTGTCTGGTCTTGTCTGGTTGCAGAATCCTTCTATCCTAGCTACAGTCCCTGAGCCACACCCTCTTGAGTCTGATTTTACAGGGCATTGCCGAAGCAAGAGGTGCACCTGTCCCCCACTGCATTTGAGTCACCACCCCCCGCTCAGAACACATCTGCAACCAACAAGTTCTTCTTCTCCTAAGGAGCCCCCAACCCCTCTTCCATCCATGGATTAGGTACATCCCAATGTTGTCCCTCAGCAGTTGGTTCCTGAGCCGGTGCCTGTTCCCCCATGCATTGCTGACCTTGCTGGTAGAGTCCCTGATGCCATTCAACACCTGAGTCCTCAGTCTTTGCCACTAACTCTTTGTTTTCCGCAACTGCTAGAGACTTCTGTTCATAGAACTTGTTTTAGTATGGCTTCCCACTCCTGTTCCTCTTCCAGAGATGTTAGTAACCATAGTTTCCCATAAATGCAGGTGCTCGTAGAACTTTTTGTTATCATCATCGAAGCAGGAGATCAAAACATTCCAGATATTCCTGATGGTTTTCTCCATTGTCACCCCATCCTGCAGCTCCAGCTGTGGCAGGTTAGGTGCACAATGTGATAGCAAGAGGTGGGAGCCTTATAGTTTGACCATACGGTCGTCCTGTGGGGACAGTTAGACCGATGCTGTTCCTCCATTGGATCCTTCTAGTGCTTTGATTGGGGGCGAGTTTAATCTTGCAGGGGCCTGGGGTTCGGTGGTAGCTCTTGGGCCTGTGTCAGTTGCCCCAGCCCGACATGATAAACTACCTAGCGCAGAGGGTTGATAAATCAGTTTTCTTTTGTGGTATTAGTCCCCTGGGTTCCCATCTGGATGAGGAAAGAAGATTTGAGCCAATCAGTATATAAACATTTGGTAACTAGTTTCAGTAGATCAGCATACTATGGACAAGGAGTGTAGGCCCAATAGGCTATTTCACAGAAAGACCAAAGTGGTCTGTACAATCAGAAATTGGCTGCAGGCCTTTGTGGCACTTAATTGTATTATGGGCCAGAAGCACCCTGAAAGCTGTTTGGATTTTTTTATTTATATGGACTCCATTTATAGTGCGTATAAGTCCTATGGTGGTACTGTTTGGTGGAAATACCACAAAGAGTTTTGTAGACACTTGGCTCTGCAGCCTGGACTTGCCTGGGGAGTAAAAGTGACGGATGTCTGGTTGCATTTAATGATGACACAAAATAACTTTTCAGTTCGTAGCCACTAGCCCCCTATTTAATGGCCCATATTCATTTATCAAAATGGTTAAAAGCAGACCATTGCATGCGGCAAGATTTTCTTTGTCCTTATAACAGTCACACTTGTTAGCAGTTTCCTGACATGTCTAGTGTGGATTTGTCCCTTTTTACAGATGTGGCATGATTGCCGGGTTTTAGGGATCATATTGGGTATGGGTTGGTACTCTGTCCTCTGGCCCACGGGGTGTCAGTGGCACTTGTCCAGTATTAGTTTCCACTGTCAGCTCCTGGGTTGGCCAGACGTTAATTTCATTTGTCAGGATGGACAGAGGTTGTAGAAAAGAATATGTTAGAAAGGAATGTAGATGTACAGTTTCTTATTTTTTGCTGTGTCGCCTTCTGCAGGTCAAAGACAATGTTTGCCCTTTCCTTTTTAAGGCTGCTGTTTCCCGAACAGGTGTTGGACAAAGAGCTTGTTAGGGTATGGCCACACAGGAGTGTATAATAAAAGGAAAGAAAGTATAAAGGACAGATATGACTTGTCTTTTTTTAATCCACTCCTGATTCTGACTTCCAAAACTGCATGCAGAAACCTGACCGTGTGGCAGTACCCTTGAGCTTAGACGTGAATGTCGGTAAAGGGGTACTCCATATCATATTTGCTTTCAAAAACTGATAATTTTGGTTGCAGTGTGTGGATTTCTCTCCATAGGGTTGAGGTCCCAGTGTGCTCCTTTCAGGCCTCAGGCACTGCCAGGAGAGGTAGAATTCAGTAAAACTATTCAGTCTCCGGTGGTCCTAGTCATCCACATTGGGGAGAAAGATCTCTGCTTCCTCAAGCTTTAAGAATTTATTACTGTCCTCATCATGACCTTGAGAGAATCCAGAGTTTCTTCTCGCTTTGGTATGGTCAGATACAGGGCAGGCGTTGGGGGGGGGGGGGCAAACCGGGCAATTGCCCAGGGCCCCGATCTTCTAAGGGGCCCCCTGCTTTAGTCGGCACATCACATTCAGTGAACAGCAGAGCGCACAGTCGGGACTCCAGAGTGGAGAATTTCCTGGTTTAGGAGTCCTTGCTCTGACTCCATATATAGATGTGTCCAGTGTTATGAACATGAAAGTGGTATTCCCAAGCATGGTCACTATGCTTGGGGATACCCTGTGTATATTAATGCAATTTATGCAATTTATGGCTATCGAGCGCAGTGCTAAGTCTGTGGTGAAAAATCTCATACAAGTTTCTCTTGTATAATACAATAGTCACTTTTGTGAGGTTTTTTAGCAATGCTTTAACATTGAACTCTATAGCCCAGTGGTTTAAGGTTCTTGCATTTAATGTAGAAGGTTGTGAGTTCAAATCCCCACAGAAATATTTTAAAAATAGAGGTTAAATAAAACTTAAATACACAGGGTGTTCCCAACAGTAAAAAGTTTGATTTTATTGTGAAAAAAAAGGATCAAAATGTAAAATATGATCAAATAACACCCGTATTAACCCACACCAACCTTTTTTAACTTGTGTAACCAGTATTTTTTTGTTGGGAAAGGTGGCAACCCTAGCAGTACCACCTCATCAGGACTCACTTCGTAAAAAATTGTGATAGTCTGATCCTGATAACTTTTTCATAGTTATGTCTAGGGAGATGTGTGGGGCGATCTGTCATTTTTGACAATACCATTTTGGGATGTCTATGACTTGATCACTTTTTATTCAAATTTTTTGGGAGATAAAGTGATGAAAAAAATGTGAATTGGCCTTTTTAATTATTTTCTGTTACGCCATTCACCATATGGGCTACCTTTTTAAAATATTTTAATAGTATGGCCGTTTTCGCATGTGGCTATGCCCATTTTTTATATTTTCAAAACTTTTTTTTTTTTATTTTTTTTTTTACTTTTTGTTAAGTCCCCCAAGTGGACCACAACTTACATCAGATGTAAATTGCTCTAGTAGTCTGTATAGAAATCACTATATCACAGTTCAGTGCTGCCATCTAGTGGCCTGAACTGGGATATACTAACAATAAGCCTGGGAGCCTAGAACAGGCTGTGGCTTATTTTTAGAACAGGGTGCTTTCCCCAATCTCTGCTGGGGGAAAGTGCGCCTGAAGAGGAATCCCACGTTTCTGCTTTCGGTTTGTAACACTCTAAGATGCCATGAGTGAGGAGAAATCATTGCTGTGAGAAGAGTGGGCAGGTGGCATATTCTTGGGCCAAGAGGGTGAAGAACTGTGTGAGGAGCTTTATGGGGTATAAATCTGTGACTGAGGAATCGACAGAATGTAACTGTATTGTTAGTACATTATTACAATATTTGGGGTCCCACTTTTGATTTTGCCCAGGGCCACATTTTGTCTAAAACCAGCCCTGGTCAGATATTCCCAGAATTATATGGCAAGGCACTAGGGATGTTAGGGCAGTTAAGAGGAGATCTGTAAATTGCAATTCCATATTGCCTGTTTTGTCCATTCTTGGTCTGTAGTGGTGATTTATAACTGCCAGTTGTAGGGTGACAATAAGCTTTTAGTGAGGCTTGATGGGGTCCACCTCAATAAGATTGGCCTAAATATTTTTTTCAAAGAAAAAAAGGGGGATTTCAGTCAGCACATGCCAGTGCGCAGGTGCACGTTGCTATGGCTAAATGCACAAGGAAAGGAAAATACATACAATGCAACGGCACACTGCCAACCAGATAAAGCACAAAATGCCATAGTGATATGAGGTATTCTGAAGCTAATGCTATGCTTGTTTAGTAAATTAGAGATTCTTGGCAAATATATTTTTTACAAAATTATCTGAGCCCGTCCACCAAATCGTCAAGGTGATCTCTGTAGGACGGGAACCTAACACTATTTCCTACCTGTTATGTGGCAATCTTGGCTTCCGTAGAATCAGGGGGTGTTGGTTCCACATGCATGCGGGATCCACTCTGCCTTTTGCCATTTCTGGTGCTTCAAAGGCCTCCACTAATTCAGGGATGCAGGTACCAACATGCATGCCGAGTCCACTCAGCTTTATAGTTACACTAATTAAAATCAGCCTATGGGGCAGATGGGCTAGTCAGGAGTGCATGACCAAATGGAGTAGCCACACCTCCAGTACAAACTTACCAAGAAAAAAAGGGGGGTTTCAGTCAGCACATCCCAGTGCACAGGTGCATGTTGCTATGGCTAAATGCACAAGGAAAGGAAAATTCATACAATGCAACGGCACACTGCCAACCAGATAAAGCACAAAATGTCAGTGATATGAGGTATTCTGAAGCTAATGCTATGCTTGTTTAGTAAATTAGAGATTCTTGGCAAATATATTTTGTACAAAATTATCTGAGCCCGTCCACCATATATTTGCCAAGAATCTCTAATTTACTAATCAAGCATAGTATTAGCTCCAGAATACTTCATATCTCTATGGCATTTTGTGCTTTATCTGATTGGCAGTGTGCCGTTGCATTGTATGTATTTTCCTTTCCTTGTGCATTTAGCCATAGCAACGTGCACCTGTGCACTGGGATGTGCTGACTGAAACCCCCCTTTTTTTCTTGGTAAGTTTGTACTGGAGGTGTGGCTACTCCATTTGGTCATGCACTCCTGACTAGCCCATCTGCCCCATAGGCTGATTTTAATTAGTGTAAAAGCCGAGTGGACCGGCATGCATGTTGATACCTGCATCCCTGAATTAGTGGAGGCCTTTGAAGCACCAGAAATGGCAAAAGGCAGAGTGGATCCAGCATGCATGTGGAACCAACACCCCCTGATTATACGGAAGCCAAGGTTGGCACATAACAGGTAAGAAATAGTGTTAGGTTCCCGCCCTACAGAGATCACCTTGACGATTTGGTGGACGGGCTCAGATAATTTTGTACAAAATATATTTACCAAGAATCTCTAATTTACTAAACAAGCAGAGCATTCGCTTCAGAATACCACATATTACTATGGCATTTTGTGCTTTATCTGGTTGGCAGTGTGCCGTTGCATTGTATGTATTTTCCTAAATATTTTTTCGTCTGACCTTCAAGACGGTGTGGAACAAGCTATCTTATTGGGTGGCAGTTGAAGGTCTGTATAAGAGTAGAAAAGCTCCTCAGTGGCTGTCTGTGTTTAGAAAACAGAAGGCAGACTTGCCCATTGGAGGTGGTTGGCATACTGCTTCTTAACTGCTCAATATGCTGTTTTTGATGTTTTCTATAATTAACAATTTGAAAGGTTGAAAAAGAAGTTTGTGCTATATTAATAAAAGCTGTTACTATTTATTTTAGGTAAGTCATAGAGCATAGTTTAAATCAGCGTTTGGTATCATTCTCTGTGGTCTGATGGACACCGAACTACTGCATATAGGATGTCTCTGACTGCACAAGACTTCCCTTGTGGGGATTTTTATCGCACTTCCAGCGATACTCTTCTTCTTTGTGTGGTGCCAAATCATTAGAAGTATACACTCACTGGCCACTTTATTAGGTACACCATGCTAGTAACGGGTTGGACCCCCTTTTGCCTTCAGAACTGCCTCAATTCTTCGTGGCATAGATTCAACAAGGTGCTGGAAGCATTCCTCAGAGATTTTGGTCCATATTGACATGATGGCATCACACAGTTGCCGCAGATTTGTCGGCTGCACATCCATGATGCGAATCTCCCGTTCCACCACATCCCAAAGATGCTCTATTGGATTGAGATCTGGTGACTGTGGAGGCCATTTGAGTACAGTGAACTCATTGTCATGTTCAAGAAACCAGTCTGAGATGATTCCAGCTTTATGACATGGCGCATTATCCTGCTGAAAGTAGCCATCAGATGTTGGGTACATTGTGGTCATAAAGGGATGGACATGGTCAGCAACAATACTCAGGTAGGCTGTGGCGTTGCAACGATGCTCAATTGGTACCAAGGGGCCCAAAGAGTGCCAAGAAAATATTCCCCACACCATGACACCACCACCACCAGCTTGAACCGTTGATACAAGGCAGGATGGATCCATGCTTTCATGTTGTTGACGCCAAATTCTGACCCTACCATCCGAATGTCGCAGCAGAAATCGAGACTCATCAGACCAGGCAATGTTTTTCCAATCTTCTACTGTCCAATTTCGATGAGCTTGTGCAAATTGTAGCCTCAGTTTCCTGTTCTTAGCTGAAAGGAGTGCCCTCTTACCAACCCTTCAGAGTCCATTCTTAATCATCACTTCTACCTTTTTCTTTTGATGTTTTTCTCTTCAGCCTCTGTAGCCGGTATCTGAAAAGACTCAAACCTTTTGGAAGTCTACTGGCCCCAAACCATCCTGTATCACACAGACTTCCACTTACTATAGGCTTCAGGTAATAGTTTAGCCTTTACCTCCTCAGGTAGCATCAGGGCATCAAACATCTTTCATACACTCAGCATTCATTATTGATGGGCTTACCCATGGATCAAACAAAATCTCTGCACCACCAGATTAGACCATAATAATGAGCGATACTGAAGGCATACCTAAATGTTAGCAGTCCTACCCTCAGCCATCTTACAAACCTCAGTGACCGCCTTCAGCTCTGCCTCCTGCACTGACATTGCTGAAGGGAGTGGTTCTGACTTGACATTTGGGTAGGAACAGCATATCCTGTCTGAGATGATCCAATTGCAAGAAACTCAATATTTGATTATTAATTGGAAACAATCATGTGAATTTTTAAAAAAATCAGGAAGGACTCATACTACTACTCCCTCCCTCCAGAAGAAGCAGAGTAGTCAGATTCAAAGTTTACACCTTGATGGCGGAGTAGGAACTACATTACCATCTACTCCTACACATGTAATACAACCCTTACACATGAGTGAATACGGAACTTGTTTGCTATGAGGCAATGGGGGCAGTCCCTAAGGATTGTATAGATAACAGGACACAGCATTTGACTCAGGATATCCTATTTCTTTTGGGCGTTGCACTTGAGGGGCTGAACATAATAAAAATAATAAAATAAAAATCCCCAATGCGCATTATACTCCATACACATTCAAATTTTCATTTATTCATTTCCTGCTGCATATCCACACACAGCTCACACACAGCTCTGCTGAGCATCCATCAGTCTTTACACCTTCAAACACATTCAACACAACTACAACTTCAGGCTGCATGCATTCACATTCCACTGAATGAGTTGACTCCCAGCCACACAGCTTTCCTGGATACAGATACACTCACAGAAACCATCCTGTTGGGGAGAGGGGATAACAAAGAAACATACATTAAGTGAATCAATTGCTGGCAAATCTTCGTTTGTTCACTACTACAACACATTGTTATTGGAAAGCAGACCACACTAGGCACATAAACTATTGTCTTGGCTCTTGCACATTTACAAGCTGCTAGGAAGAGAAAAAAGAAAAGTTATTAATTGATCTTTACTTTTCTGTGTCAGATATATAACCAATCTGCAGCAAAAAAACAACAAAGGACCATTTCTATACCTTAAGTCACTTACAAATTCTTGCCTCCTCCTCACACCCCCTCCCTTTTCCATAGTCACTCTTGCTCTTATCTAAGGAATGTTTGTTGAGCAGACTGGGCTAAGGCTGGGGGGATGGAATCAGCCCACCACAGCCATCAGCCCCCCTGTCCTGACTCTTATCTCTCTAGGATTCATCCAGCTTTACCTTGGACTAAACCTTCCAAATCTCACCAACATCATGTGAACGCTTTACATATTTTAGCTAACTCCCTACAGAACAGCATAGGTAAGTCCTCTGATTGGAAATTCTACTCATCATGACAAACATTTCACTAGGGTCCAAGGACACTTCCAATTGGCATCATAGGTGCAATCACTATAGTCAAATTTTCAAAATTTTTAACTAGTGGGATATTCAATTTAGAAAAGTTATTAGCAGACAGTTTACAGATAATACATGTGTTACTAAATTTTTGTGTCTGCAGATGCATTACCAGCCCCCTCCCCCCTGACTACCATATGGGTGGGATTGAATTCCTGAGGAGGGGCTATCACTTCAGGAGTACCTGAAGAGGAAAAGAATAAACACCACAGACGATGGGAGGTGTTCCTGTTGGAGCACATTCCAGAGGACAGGAGGGGTTCTTGTAGAACTACAAGTTACAGAAGACACAAAAGGGGTTGTAACAGAAATTGAGACAGAAAGGGGATGGGTGCCACATGGATTTTTTCTTCATTGTTCTCTCAGGATTCAAAATCCTCCATCTTGCAATAGAAATATTGTCCACTTTCTATCAGTCACTTCCATAAACAATATCACCATGTCTCCACTTGCA
>ONZH01010094.1:0-81757 GCA_900303285.1 Rhinella marina | reverse complement strand
TGTCACTTGAAGATCTTAAATCCAAGTATCCCAATATTCGTTTTAATTTCTTCACCTATCTCCAAGCCAGTAGTTATCTCCAGAGCCTGCTATCTAATATAGCGCCCCAGGAATGGAGTCCAGCTTTACAAGCCTTCTTTAAAGATACCCCGACTCTAGTTACTAGTTACTATAAATTAAGATACCTCCCGCTAGTTACTATAAATTCTTGCACACCCCTCAGGACTATAGGCAGGGGGCGAGTGGGCAATAGCCAAATGGCTCAAAGATATCCCACAATTAACAATGTCCACCCCAGACCAGGCTTTGGAACCTTCGCTATTTGCCATCTAGCCGTTGTAGGTAAACGACCTTACAGATCTACCACCGGGCTTACAGTCATGGCCAAAAGTTTTGAGAATGACACAAATCTTCTATTTTCACATGATCTGCCGCCCTCTGGTTTTTATGTGTGTTTGTCAGATGTTTTTATCACATACAGAAATATAATTGCAATCATATTATGAGTAACAAAAGCTTATATTGACAGTTAGAATGAGTTAATGCAGCAAGTCAATATTTGCAGTGTTGACCCTTCTTCTTCAGGACCTCTGCAATTCTCCCTGGCATGCTCTCAATCAACTTCTGGACCAAATCCTGACTGATAGCCGTCCATTCTTGCACAATCAATGCTTGCATTTTGTCAGAATTTGTAGGTTTTTGTTTGTCCACCCGTCTCTTGATGACTGACCACAAGTTCTCAATGGGATTAAGATCTGGGGAGTTTCCAGGCCATGGACCCAAAATCTCTATGTTTTGTTCCCTGAGCCATTTAGTTATCACCTTTGCTTTATGGCAAGGTGCTCCATCATGCTGGAAAAGGCATTGTTGATCGCCAAACTGCTCTTGGACGGTTGGGAGAAGTTGCTCTCGGAGGACATTCTGGTACCATTCTTTATTCATGGCTGTGTTTTTAGACAAGACTGTGAGAGAGCCGATTCCCTTGGCTGAGAAGCAACCCCACACATGAATGGTTTCAGGATGCTTTACAGTTGGCATGAGACAAGACTGGTGGTAGCGCTCACCTCGTCTTCTCCGAATAAGCTGTTTTCCAGATGTCCCAAACAATCGAAAAGGGATTCATCAGAGAAAATGACTTTCCCCCAGTCCTCAGCAGTCCACTCCCTGTACCTTTTGCAGAATATCAGTCTGTCCCTGATGTTTTTTCTGGAGAGAAGTGGCTTCTTTGCTGCCCTCCTTGAGACCAGGCCTTGCTCCAAGAGTCTCCGCCTCACAGTGCGTGCAGATGCACTCACACCTGCCTGCTGCCATTCCTGAGCAAGCTCTGCACTGCTGGTAGGCCCGATCCCGCAGCTGAAACACTTTTAAGAGACGGTCCTGGCGCTTGCTGGTCTTTCTTGGGCGCCCTGGAGCCTTTTTGGCAACAATGGAACCTCTCTCCTTGAAGTTCTTGATGATGCGATAGATTGTTGACTGAGGTGCAATCTTTCTAGCTGCGATACTCTTCCCTGTTAGGCCATTTTTGTACAGTGCAATGATGATTGCACGTGTTTCTTTAGAGATAACCATGGTTAACAGAAGAGAAACAATGATGCCAAGCACCAGCTGATGCAAATATTAATTTTTACAAAGTCTACTGCTTCAGTTTTTATAATGGCAATTTGCATATACTCCAGAATGTTATAAAGAGTGATCAGCTTAACAGCAATTACTTGCAAAGTCAATATTTGCCTAGAAAATGAACTTTATCCCCCCAGGGGATAGATCATCAGTTTTACAGAACTGCAGAACCCCTTTAATAAGGATGGATTGGGTGGAGGCATCTTCCAGGAAGGAGATCCATGTGAAGCAGATATGTTGTCTTGTGTTGTTTTATAGATATGCTTCAGTTCACCCCCTGGTATGAGATGCGTATTTTATTAGGTGATCCGCCAATCTCAGGGACATGACTCCATCTAATGGCTCACTGGGAGTCGCCTCATGCTTGCTTAGATGTTTAATCCAAAACTGTGGAGGAGATGTGATCACGTTGGGCTTTTGTTGTGTTCTGCCCACCCTGTTTGTGGGGTGTTACGTTATGGTTTCTAAGTTCAGGTCGTTACTAATCACCAGGAGCAGACCCCCCTGAATCACCTGGCGCAGACCCCCTGAATCACCTGGCGCAGACCCCTTGAATCACCAGGAGCAGACCCCCTGAATCACCTGGGGCAGACCACTTGAATCACCAGGAGCAGACCCCCTGAATCACCAGGAGAAGACGACCTGAATCACCTGGCGCAGACCCCCTGAATCACCAGGAGAAGACGACCTGAATCACCTGGGGCAGACCCCTTGAATCACCAGGAGCAGACGACCTGAAATCAACGTATCCGACGTAGCAAAACACTGCCGGATTCACTATAATGGGATCCATCAGGTTTCCGGCATGACGGATCCCATTATATGCAGGAGGCCATGGTGGTGTCCAGCTATGCTCCTCTGCCGGAACAGACTACTGCAATACCATAAGGCCCCTTCCAAACGAGTGTGTGACACGTACATCTTTCGCATCCCCTGGCCTGAACTCCCGGCACTGACGGGATCACATAGCATTATACTGATTTATGATGCTATGTAACCCTTACAGTTCTGGAGTGTATTGGATAACACTAACAGCATTATGTTAGCATTATACAACACATTCCCAATTACTGGAGACATTAGCAATAAAAAAAAATTATTAAAATGTTAATGTCCCACAAATGTCTTGTATGATCTTAATGGGAGGGGGGTCACCAAGTGTAAAATAAAATAAATACATACATAAATCTGTAAACAAATGTATAATTACATCAATAAACACATCAATAAATAAATAAAAACATTGCATTAAAAGGCCACCACTAGCTTCACTGCAGGTAATAAAAGTGAAAGCAAGAAATAGTAAAATAAAAATACCAAAATACTAAATAAAAAAGAAAAGTAAAATAATAAATAAAAATGGCACAAAAATAAATCTCAATGTATCACCAAAAAAAAAAGATAATTTAAGTAACTGAATGAAAAAAAAAATTGTTATGGCTTTTTTGGAGTCACATGTAATTAGCAAAGCTGAAAATGTGTCTGGTCATGAAGGAGTAAATAACCTCGCCTTAGTTTGGATGGACGTGCCGTCATATTGCAGGATTTATACAGCCGTGAATAAAAACTGTGCTTCCTTAATTGCCTGTTTACCTCAGCTCCTGAGACATCGCTCGTGTGGTGAACGTGACTGCGGAAATGTCTGCATCCTCTGTTACCTTTGGATTAGGTCCAGTTTTACATTGCTTCCATGATGTTTGTGCAGACAGCAAAGAAACGCTAAAATGTAAAATTGTCCTAGGACTGAGTAAATACTTGGATCCTGCAGAGGATAACGAACCCTGATCATTTACCAAAAATGTGATGTGACCTACTGACCGAGAATGGATGGCGGCCTAAAAGGTGCCCATGGACATCTGTCCTCCAGCCCTGCTGATTTCAGTTTGATTGGGCAACTGTCTTATGTAACGACTATCCTCCGATATGAATTTTGACACGGGAGTTAAACTGCTGACAGCAGCATATAATCACACTCGGCAGAACTAAGCATGCATGTGTATCGGGGGGTTGGGAGGAGCACCTGTCAGCCGACTGGGCATGGGTGCACCACCAATGAGGCCAGGTGAGGCGATCGCCTCAGGCAGCACCAGGTAGGGGCAAGAGGGGGGCAGTGGAAGGGCCATGGGGAATGACCGCTTTCATTGTGGCAAAGGGGTTAGGTTAAGAAATTGGCATGGAGGGGGGCGCTGTTTCAGTTTTCACCTCAGGCAGCAGAAAGGCTAGGTGCACCCCAGAGTACAGGCACCTAAAATGCCATGTTACATTGCAGAATATCAGTCCCTTACTGTGCATGCACCAGCAAGTGTCTATAAAAGTGTCCAGGAGGCGGAGTTTCACTGAGTAGTGTCCTCTCCACTAAGCTGCCTCACAGCGCCACCTCTCTGCTCTGGATGACGGCCGTAGTGATCTTCAGGTTGGATGGCGCAGCTGCCACTCAGAGCAGAGGGGAGGGGTTTTGATAAATGTCCCCCAATGTATATATGTAAATACAAGTATTACTATTAAACCTCTTCCCGCCCAGCGCCATACGTGCATGGTGCAAGGGGGGGTTTTTAAAGATGGAATCTGCTCACAAGCGAGGGCGCCATAGCTGCTGAGTGCCTGCTGTTTCAAACAGCAAACACCTGGGGCTCATGTCTGGGATCGGCGATAACGTCTATCGCAGACATTTAATTCCTCAGATGCTGTGACCACTAAAAATTGTGGCTTTTTTGGAGTCACATGTAATTGGCAAAGCTGAAAATGTGTCTGGTCATGAAGGAGTAAATAACCTCGCCTTAGTTTGGATGGACATGCCCTTGAAGTGACGTCATATTGCAGGATTTATGCAGCCGTGAATAAAAACTGTGCTTCTTTAATTGCCTGTTTACCTCAGCTCCTGAGACATCGCTCGTGTGGTGAACGTGACTGCGGAAATGTCTGCATCCTCTGTTACCTTTGGATTAGGTCCAGTTTTACATTGCTTCCATGATGTTTGTGCAGACAGCAAAGAAACGCTAAAATGTAAAATTGTCCTAGGACTGAGTAAATACTTGGATCCTGCAGAGGATAACGAACCCTGATCATTTACCAAAAATGTGATGTGACCTACTGACCGAGAATGGATGGCGGCCTAAAAGGTGCCCATGGACATCTGTCCTCCAGCCCTGCTGATTTCAGTTTGATTGGGCAACTGTCTTATGTAACGACTATCCTCCGATATGAATTTTGACACGGGAGTTAAACTGCTGACAGCAGCATACAATCACACTCGGCAGAACTAAGCATGCATGTGTATCGGGGGGTTGGGAGGAGCACCTGTCAGCCGACTGGGCATGGGTGCACCACCAATGAGGCCAGGTGAGGCGATCGCCTCAGGCAGCACCAGGTAGGGGTAAGAGGGGGGCAGTGGAAGGGCCATGGGGAATGACCGCTTTCATTGTTTCAAACAGCAGACACCTGGGGCTCATGTCTGGGATCAGCTTCCAGGTCTGCAACGACTTCCCCTAGCAGAGATCGGGTAAGCCGAATATTGTGTACACAGTCCCCCCAAAAAATGTAATAAAAAGTCATCAAAAAGGCATACACACCCGAAAATTGTATCCATGAAAAGTACAGATCGCCCTGCAATAAAATGTGCCCTCACACAGCATCTTACACATAACTACAAAAAAAAACATACAGGGATGAGAATATGGCAATGAAAATAAAAAAAATCTAATTTTTTTCAAGGTTCAAATGCAAGAAAAACTATATAAATGTGGTGTTGCCAATTCCATCCCATTTGGAATTTTTTCCCGCTTCCCAACACATCGTACAGTATGTAATATTAAATGGTGCCATTAGGAAGCGCAACTTTTCTTGCAAAAAAACAATACAGATATGTGGATGGAAAAAATAAAAAATTTATGGCCTTGGAAAAGAAAAAATGAAATATCCTCCAGGGGTTAAGGGGTTAAAATGTTTTCTTTGAAATGCAAACACTTTACTTTCTTAATTATTAATATTAAATACATTTGTACATTTTGGCAGAATACACATCACCCATCAAATAGCTGCTCGATGCCAGGCTGTCAGTATTTTATTTTCTGTTGCAAGACAAGACAGTTTTTACATTTGGTTTCATCAGTGGCAGTGATAAGAAATCCTGGCGCCCAGCATACAGCAGTGTGTTGCACACTTGGCTCCTTTACTGGTGAAGCTCCTCCCAGACTGATCTGTGAGGACACTGGAGACATCATATACTGTATACAAGTTACAGCAGACCAATTTTATAGCGACCAATCAGATCACGTGAACTTTGACGATAAACTTGGAAAAAGTGAACCGAGGCTGTTGCTGCTGCTTCAGTAGTCCTCAAGGTGTAGGTGATCATTAGGAAATATTTATTGCGGGCGGTGTGCACCAGCAGCGCCGGCATCGGTCCACTATTTCCACAATTACGGACGATTCAGCATTCCGGATAACCGTTCTGATTCGACAGCCTAGCAGCAGCACCCTACGTTCATCCCACGCTTTCAGTTTTTGTACCTCCAGCACAACCGCCATAGGTGAATGGTATTCATTCCAGCCCATTCACCCACTTGCCTCCAGGTATTGCCCTAGGTGCGCTTTTGTGTGTATTTTTTACTAAATTGTTGCGGACACTTTAAATTTGGAACATAGATTCAAAGGGGGTCATTTACAAACTGATATACACAACTTTTTCCCACCTCCTCCAGGTCTAAAAAAGGGGGTGGGGAATGGGGCCAACAGGGAGCCTGTTTTTGGCATAGAAAATGTTCTAAATTTGTGCCAGCCTCTATATAACTTTGGCGGATCCACAGTCAGCTATAGGGGTTATTAAAGAAGAACTCCCGACAAAAATTTTATTCCATGTCCTGCTAGAAATGTACATGATGTAATCTGTAGTGAATGTCATTTTCTAACCAGTGTCTGAATTTTTGACTTATATAATCCTGAAGTTTCTTATCTGTGTCATGTGACCAGCAATTAGACCCACCAACTCACACAGAGACTTATGTGTGGACAGGAAGTCTAATTCTCTTTGTATTCCTATGAGACTGAAAGTGAGGCTCCCATAGGAATGAATAGAGCAGTTACTGGCTTTCTGTCCTGGGTCAGTTGGAGGTCAGGGAGTTGGTCACATGACCCAGCTACAATAAAAAGAGAGGTTTTTACTCACAGAAACAGTCACTGATAAGAAAATGACAATCACTACAGATTATATCATGCACCTTTCTAACAGGTCAGAGAATAAAAATTTTTGTGGGAGATCTTTAAGACCGGCATCTAAAATGCCAGTCTTAATAAATGACCCCCGAAATCCTTTCCCTATGCTCTGTTAGGACATATGGACATCATAGAGTGGGTAGTTCACTCACACCTTCCATTATTAACAAGAGGACAGAGTCACTAACAAAGAGAGCCTCTTATTTTATTTGAAAGGCAGCAGTGTAATTCCACATTACTCCTGTAGTGGCCACTGCAGGGAAAGTTACCTAGGCGATAACAGCTGATCGCCAGGTCAGCTTCAGTCGAAAAAGGAATCATGATAAGACAACTCTTTTTAAAGGGGTTGTCCAGCCTTTTTTAAGTGATCACCTATTCTCACATTGTAGTGGACAGTACAGCTTATCGGTGGGGGGTTCAATGTTCCAGACCCCCACATCAGCTAGTGATAGCCTATCTCAAGGTGAAAGGGTCTTAAAGGGGTTTTCTGACTTTTTTATACTGATGACCTATCCTCTGGTTAGCTCATCAGTATCTGATCGGTGGGTGTCTGACACTCGGGAACCCCACAGATCAACTTTTTGAGAAGGCCACGGCACTCACAGGTGCACCTCGGCCTTCTTGCAGCTTAGTCTAGGTCAGTGACATCACGTTCATCAGACACATGGCCTAGGGGCAGCTCCGTCCCATTCAAGTGAATGGAGCTGAGCTGTGATACCAAGCACGGCTGCTATACAATGTACGGCACTGTGCTTGGGGGCTGAGAGAAGGCTGGGCTGCAACGCTCACAGGAGCACCGGTGCCTTCTCAAGCAGCATTGTTTGTGTTCCTGGGCATCATAAACCCACCAATCAGATCAGGGGCAGATTAGCAATAGACACTACAGGGAAATTTCCCGGTGGACCGATGCCCAGGAGGCCACCCAAGCTCTCCTGATGGCCGCAGCTCAGGTACATAATGATCTGATGCTCAACAGTTGCAGTTGCCCTCCTGAACCCCTGGACGGCGATACAGTTGAATACTGTGCAGAGGGTGACAGTATTTAGTGCTGCACTGTGGTATTTGGTTCTGCTGGGGCAGTATTTAGTGCTGCACTGTGGTATTTGGTTCTGTTGGGGCGGTATTTAGTGCTGCACTGTGGTATTTGGTTCTGCTGGGGCAGTATTTAGTGCTGCACTGTGGTATTTGGTTCTGTTGGGGCAGTATTTAGTGCTGCACTGTGGTATTTGGTTCTGCTGGGGCAGTATTTAGTGCTGCACTCTGGTATTCGGTTCTGCTGGGGCAGTATTTAGTGCTGCACTGTGGTATTTGGTTCTGTTGGGGCGGTATTTAGTGCTGCACTGTGGTATTTGGTTCTGCTGGGGCAGTATTTAGTGCTGCACTGTGGTATTTGGTTCTGTTGGGGCAGTATTTAGTGCTGCACTCTGGTATTCGGTTCTGCTGGGGCAGTATTTAGTGCTGCACTCTGGTATTCGGTTCTGCTGGGGCGTTACTTTGTACTGTGGTATTGCTGGCTCCACCTACTTGTTTTGCCCTGTCTTCTATCAGTTTAGTCCCGCCTACAACATGGAGCCACTTTTAGTTTTTTTTTCCAGGGCCACTTTTAAGTTCCCAGCCCCTGAATCCTGAGGATAGGTCATCAGTATCAAAATCCCAGAAAACCCTTTAATCTAACAAAGTCGTGCCTGCAGTTAAGGGCTCAGCTACTACATTTCAGACATGTACCATATTACGATAGAACCCATCCTGTTTGCTTTTCAATAAACTTTATTTACACTGTTCTGGACAAGACTGTTAATGTCGATTCCCAGCCAAGCTTTCATCTCCTCTTTGATGTTTTGGGGGAAATTGTTGCGAGACGTCTGACCTGTACTATTTTTTTTGTGTTGTCCTCTCAATGTCTTGAATGTTCTTGAGCTATTGATGCAGTAACGCCGCTCACATCTCCGAATGAGATCAGCACCTCAAGGCCGCAATGTACAATCTACGGTCCTGGTAACCATAAGCGGTGATGACGCAAGAGATGCTATTCTCAGAACTGGGGGCAGGGTTCACTAAAGGACAGGAGTCCTACCAGCACTACACACAGTATACCGCCCTGCATATAGGAACCGTCTTGTAACGATAAACAATGTGCGTGTCCCATGCACATAACTAACTACGTCAGCACGGTCAGCTACCAAAGGGCAGATGCGTTTATTTTCCCAGCCCGAGCCAAGAATCCTGCTGATAACACAATCACATGTCTTACTGCACAATATTATTCAACCTCCTTCTGCTCAGCGTGTCCGTGACACCGATGATGCTCCATTACCGTCAGTAGAGATGTTAGGGATACAGACCTGACCTGACCAGGTAGTCATCGGGTAGCAATGCCCTGCCTAATTCTCCTGCACCCATGTAATGGCTTCAGGATCCAGAATTGGGATAGGTTTTGTCTGCCCATGTTCGGATGTCCAGGAAACAAATGTAACAGAAGAATTTGGACCTTCAAGGACGGGAGGATTCACAGAGAGTATTAGAAGAGGGTTTTATTGGAGCAGAAGATTACGCGTTTCAGGATCCCATTGATCCCTTTGACAGTTAAGATACAACTGCGAAGGAATCAGTACGATCCTGAAACGCGTAGTCTTCTACCTCTCTGTGAATCTTTCCGTCCTTGGAGCACCTCCAGAAGTTCCCAATTCTTCTTCTTCTGTTGTGACAGTTGTTTCCTGGGTATCATCCAGGCCACGTTGATACCGGAGGGATTGGCATGGAGCAGCCAACAGCTCTTACATGCTTGATGAGCAGTTGGGTCAGGTGAGCAGTCAAATGTCCTGCCCATTTTGCCCTCCTCTGCTTCTCTTTCAAGCGCATGCTCGGATATTACCACTGTAACACAGCAGCTAGGAGACGTTGCTGGAACCCGGACAGGTAAGGCCTAGGGGTCTTATCCTGCAGCGATATTCCCCTTCCACCCATCCATTACTTTTGCTAAAGTAGATTCAATAGGTTAGCGAGATGGAAGGGAGGATGCAGGTCAGACTACACACGGTTGGTTTGTAGTCTGTATCCATAGCGACAGGTATTTAGACGCAAAGATTTTTAATCAAGACTGTTTTCCAAGTTGATTTGGAGCAAAGTGTTTTTGGATATTGCTAGAAAAAATATTAAAGGTGTTTGTACAAGGTTTTGATACTGATGGCTGGTCCTCGGGATAAGGTCATCAATATCCGATCGGTGGGGGTCCGACTCCTGACACCCCTGACAATCAGCCACTTACAGAGGCCGCTGCGCTTCCCTGAGTACTGCGGGTTCCTGTCAGCATACCAAGCACAGCGCCGTACATTGAGCTGTAAATAGGCCATGTGACCGATAAAAGTGACATCACTGACCGAGGGAGGGGCCAGATCACTCACCTCAGTCCTCTTCAAAGAGCTTATCGCCGTGGATACCAAAATTTGGACCCCCACTGATCAGATATTGATGACCTGTGCTGAGGCAAGGCATCAATACCAAACCCATTCATTTCAATGGGACTTGAAAAAAAAACGCAAATGACAAGTGTGCATTCCGTGTCCGTATGTCTGCACGTCCGTTCTGCAAAAAATAAAATAGAGCATGTTCTATTCTTGTCCGTTTTGCGGACAAGGACAGGCATTGTTACAATGGATGCAACACGGACGTCACACGTATGTCATCAATTTTTTTTGCAGATCTGTGTACATACATATGATCATGTGCGTGAGCTGTCATCATACAAAGGGGATTAGGGGTCCGATTGTTACCCACTATAACCCGGGCTGGAGGAATTACACGGGAATCACACACACACAGTTTTTGGAGCAAAAGATAGCAGCACTCTTAGGGCTCATGCACACGATCGTATGTATTTTGCGGTCCGCAAAACACAGATCTGCAAAAAATACGGATGATATCCCTGTGTGTTCCGTATTTTGCAGAACGGAACAGCCGGTCCCAAATAGAACAGTCCTATCCTTGTCTGTAATGCGGACAATAATAGGACAGGTTCTGTTTTTTTGTGGAACAGAAATACGGACATTTTTGCGGACCCTTTGAAATGAATGGTTCCGCATACGGTCCGCAAAAAAAGACAAAAAAACAGAACAGACACGGAAAGAAAATCCGTTCGTGTGCATGAGCCCTTATACCTTACATCTGTGGAGGCTCGAATCCTGGTTTTGGAAATCACTGACGTGTGAATGAGCCCTTAGGGCGTGATCCAGGCAGAAAGGAGACAAAAACCAGTCATACGCTTGTAAAAACCAGTCACAATTCTAATAAAGGTGATTTTATTATATTGTTTTTTAAGGGCGACCTCCACCCACAATGTAAATAATAGGTTCAGACACTTTCGCTGCTCACGATCTTCCGGTAACTGTATGTCGCTGGTTGCAAAGTAATGTATGGGGCAGGCGGACAATGGGTGGTGGCGGCCTTACACATCTGACACCTGCCCTATAGAGGTCAGGATCAGAGATAGCTGACAACAGTGACTGCAGCATTTGAGCAGTTAGCTGGGAAGCGCAATCTGTCCCCTGATCGCCCCCCCGCCCCTTAACACAATCAGGCCTCATGCACACGAACAGGCACCGACCGTAGGGCCGCCACATGCGGATAGCAGACCCATTCACTTGAATGGGGTCCGCGATCTGCATCCAATGGTCTGCATCTGTGATGCGGGGTGCACAGGGCTGATGCCCATGTATTATGGACCCGCTGTTTGCGGGCCGCAATACGGCCGGGCAACAGCCATGTGCACGAGGCCTCATGGAGTGCCGATTGGTTGTTATGGCAGCTGGGACCATAGGACTTCCATGTCTTCCATGTCACGGCTTCTGTTACACCTGGACTGTAACTGGATGTAATAGAAGGTCGGTAAAATACCTATACACCGTAAAGCCCCGTTCAGACGGCCATGTCCGGAAAAATGCGGATCCGCAAAAACACAGATGCCGGCCAGTGTGTGTTCCGCAATTTGCGGAACACACATGGCCGCTGCCCCATACAAAAATGCCTATTCTTGGCCGCAATTGCAGACAAGAATAGGATATGTTCTATCTTTTTTTGCGGAGGCGCAGAATGGAGCTGTGGCTCTCCACAATCTAATGCCGCCCATTGAAATGAATGGGGCCGCATCTATTCCGCAAAATTGCAGAATAGATGCGGGCCCATTCACACGGTCATGTGAACGGGCCCTAATCCAGAAGGTTCAAGTCCCCTAGGGGGACTAAAAAAAAAAAAAAGTTGAAAAGTTTTTAATTTTTTTTTAAATATATAGATAAAAATATTTTTAAAAAATAATACAATAATAAAAAATATAATTAGTATTACACACCAATGTCTGAAATATTAAAAGGATATCCTGGTTACATTAAGTAACTATTAGACGTCCTGTCCGCTGTGACACCCACCAATCGCAAGAGCCATATTTTTTTTTATTTTTTTGGCGATAGTCTGCGGGGTCTTGTTTTTTTGCGGGATAAGGTGACGTTTTCATTCGTACCATATGATTTTTTTGGATCACTTGATATTATGCGTTTTGTAAGGGCATCATTTTTATTTACGTCGTTCATCCTGATTGGATCGATCATGTGATATTTTTATAAAGCCGATCATTCCGATACCTAATATGTCTAATTTTTGAAATTTTTTAGTTTAATACGATAAAAGTATTTAAAAAAAAAAATAGGGCACATTTATTAAGACCGGCGCTTTAGACGCTAGTCTTAATAAGCCCCTGCGCTGGCGGTGAATCCGCTGTCGTTATGAAGAGGCGCCGGCACATCCACTGCCGCTTCTAAATGTAAGTCAGCTTCCGAGCCGTCCTACATTTAGACCTTTTTCTACGCCTAAAACAGGCGCAGAAAATGGTAAATTAGACACTTTTTAGACCTGGCGTGAGCATGGAAAAGTCGCCGTTTTTTTGCTCCAAAATCTGCGCCATAAATACGCCTAATGTAGGCATATTTCTGTGTCATAAATGACCCCCAATTTGTTTTTTGTGGCCACTTGACACCAACCATCTGGAAGTTCACAGGGCAGGGACCGGAAGACCTGCTGGAAGAATGGAATGTGCCCACCTTAAGCAAACCGAGACCTGTTCACTGATGGGTGGGGGTCCCGGCTCCGACTTTCCGTCTTATTGATATAACAGACGCACCGGGCGGTAATAAAGGATTCTTTATCCATTTAGTGGAGCTGTAAACGGCGATGTCTCCAATATACATTCCCCATCTGACACGGCCTGCAGATAAGAGATTGCGACGCCCTACGTGCTTCCAGTGTACATTCGCTCATTGCACATATGGAACGGGTTGGGCTGTTTTTCTATTTTCTGCAGCTGTCCCTCTCCGCGAGCCTCACATAGGGGTACGGGGCTGTGGCGTGATCAGTGTACACACCAGGGAGAGGACAAAGTGTACGGATTCCTGCTGGAAGAAAATAATCTTGCTCCCAATAACCACATAGAAGTTGCAACATTCATGACTGGACGGAATTTTAAGTAGAGTTTAGAAAAGACAAGATTCCGGAAAAGCTTTTTTTTTCCCCCAGATAAGGTTTGTGAAGCAACAAACAGAAGTCGGTCCTGATAAATATATAGGTTGTTTACTTAACCCCTTAAAGGAAATGTGTCACCAAAAATGTAGTTCCTGCACTGCAACGTCAAGTGCCGTCAGTGCATTCCGAGACCAGCGGCAGGATCGGGGCTGTGTTACTACTTTGGAGGCGCCAGGATTTGGTTTCCAAGGGGCCACTTTAGGAGCCAGATCTGAGAGCTCCCAATCTGGTGATGTCACCTTGGCTTCCCTTATCGACGCTTTGATGGCCATGAGCGGTGGGGATCTGACCGTCCGTCAGCTATTTGACAAGCCAGACCCATGGTTCAGTTAATCACCGGAGGGTCTGATTTTAGGGAAAGGGTTTGGCCTTGGTGACACAATATATATAAAAAATACTGTCCAAGTTTTTATTTAAACTAAGCTCGTTAGGGGAATAAGCCCCTGCCAGACTCCTCTGCTGCCCGCTTATCTCCCTTGAAGATGAAGGATAGGGCATGTTAAAATTCAACGGTCTGACCCCTCTTTACTCCGACATCTGATGTTGTAAATCAGAACGCCGTCATACTCTTTAGATGGTCAGCTGGTCTCGGCAAAATTGACAGGTTCCCTCAATATTCATCAACGTATATGATCACCCTTAGGGCTCATTTACATGACCGTAAGGTCACCATGTCTGTGGTCACACACGGACACCGGCGTTGTGAGCTCCGCGCTGCGTTGCGGACCCATTGACTAGAGGGTCCGTGTTCTGCAAGATACAGCACAAGATAGGGCTCCTGAGTGTTTTTGTGGACTTCTGATCTGTGACTCTGCTCTGCAGATCGCAGAGCCATTAAGCTGTTTGTGGTCCGCCACAGAGGTACGGCGACCATACGGTTGTGTAAATGAGCCAATACTCATGGCAGAGCGGGAAGGTGGAGGCCTCTATTCGGCTGAGTTTTGCTCATCTGCTCTCCTGGATGACGGAAGAAACGATTGGGGGGCGGGATGAACATTGGAGGTCTGTGCTGAAGTCTAATTAGGGGTCTGAGCTAAGGACTGCTTGGGGGTCATATTCACATTTGGGGGAATGATCTGAGGTCTGCCTGAGGGTTATTCACATTGTGGCTCTGATCTGAGGTCTGATTGGGGGTCATTGACATTGGGGGTCTGTGCTGAGGTCCAATTGGGGGTCATTAACATTGGGATTGTAAGCTAAGGTCTGCTTGGGGGTCATATTCACATTGGGGGTCTGATCTGAGGTCTGCTTGGGGGTCATATTCACATTGGGGGTCTGATCTGAGGTCTGATTAACATTGGGGTGTGATTGGGGCTGAGGTCTGATAAAAAAAATACTTTTTTTTTCTTATTTTCTTCCTCTAAAACCTACAGTAGGTGCGTCTTATGGGCAGATGCGTCCTATAGGGCGAAAAATACGTCAAAATATGTAAAAAAAAAAAAAAAAAAAGGTCAGTGTACATCTTGTAAAACAGTGTAAATTGGGCGTGCCCTCAAAATAACTCAACACACAGCCATTAATGGCTAAACCTCTGACAACAAATGTGGGTACACCCGTAAGTGAGAATGGCCAAATTGTGCCCAATTAGCCATTTTCCCTCCCCCAGTGTCATGTGACTCATTAGTGTTACAAGGTCTCAGGTGTGAGTGGGGAGCAGGTGTGTTACATTTGGTGTTACCGCTCTCACACTCTCCCATACTGGTCACTGTGGCAGAATTGTGTTTTTTTCCAATCCCACCGTCATAAGGCTACGTGAACTGAAAAATAAAACTGTTACGGCTCTGGGAAGGCGGGGAGTGGAAAATCGCAATGTCCTCTAATTGTCTGGACATGATATTGACATTTCCGCTTATTATTCCTTTTATGGAAAAAAACAAAAACACTTGATAAAAAAATTTCTTCAGGCATTTCTTCTTGTTGATACTTGTTAATGACAATGAAAGGTGGTTTTCTTAGGTGGGCCCTTGGCTGGCACCTCCATGACATCAGCCCCTGAGCTAAGGTCCTGTACCTTGTCCTTCATTGTTCCTCACATGATGTGAAGACTTTGGTTCACGACTGGAGATTGGAGTAATGCATTGTGATTTTTGGCCATGGAGGCCAGAGGCTTGTGGACTCAGCCAGCCAATATGGAGGGCCTGACATTTTTATCAGTGGGCACGTCGACATCATAGACTTAGGGCCCCCCCTTTATAATCCAGAGCACAGAGCCGCAGATAAAGGTGGTCCCCACTTCTGAGGACTCAGGCCTACCCCATTTCCCAAGGTTACCCACTCATTTCAATCCTGTTCCTTGCCCATTATCTCCACTGCAGAGTTACCATAACTGATAGTCATGTCAACGTACGATGCAACAAACAGTTAAGAAAGAGGATGGGAGTTGTACTTCAAACCATTTATTACATAAATAAGAACAGGTAAAGCTGCCACATGATAAAAATTCTCAAAAACATACGTACAAACGGATTGTGTAGAAGAACGGAGCATGAGAGCACGCCTCCTAGAGGTAAGGGGACACAACGAGAGAGAGTCGGGATTCCCTCATGCATATTAGATGGTCACCTGATGTATATGACCTATGGCAGAGAGGGAAAGCGGAGGCCTCTTTTTGGTTGAATTCTGCACATCTGCTCTCCAACAGGACGGCAAAAACTGTGTCCGGGTAAGTAGTCGGGATCATTGCTGTCATTGTCCGTGGGATCAGAACACACCCAGGACCAGCTGCCAGATTCTGGAACAATCTCACTTGGGGACAACTTGGAGTCGGCTACTTGAGGAGTCGCACTTTCTTCATGTTGATACTTGTTAATGATACTGAGAGGTAGTTTTCTTAGCAGGACCCTCGGCTGGCACTTCCCTGTCATCAGTCCCTGAGCTAAGGCCCTACCTTGTCCTTCATTCTTCCTTCCAGACACATGACGTGAAGACTTTGGTTCCTGACTGGATACTAGAGCTACATCTGTGACCTGTATGTCTGTACACGACCCGTGTCCTGTCGTATCACGCTTAGGACATGTATCTGAAGCGCGCTCCAGGTCCTGAGATTGCAATGGATCTGGAGGAGAAAGCTTTTCGCAGTGATTGGCTTTAGAATTCTGACTGCAGTCGAATCCGAAAATCGAAAAATATGGCGGCTGAGGTTCATCCACGTGGTTTCCACCATCGGGGGGACCACGGATTAAGTCTAGCGTCCTCCTGCTGACAGTGTCCTGCACCAAGCGTTGCGATGTACTTTGTCTGTTGCCTTCACACTTCCCATAATCTGGTTTATTCTTTGTAAAATTTTCATGTTCCTCATACTGGGCTGTACTGGGACTATCTTCTGGTCTGTCAGCGGCCACACTATGGGTTCTGGGACTTGTCCTTTTTTTCTTCGCCTTGGTACTTCCGCCACCGTGGATATATGAAAAACCTAAAAATAAAAACAGAAAAACATGTATGTGGACGAGGCACAATGATTCTGCCCAAGGAGGCCAGAGCTTGAGGACTCGGCCAACCAGAATGTTGTAGGCATCTGGATGTTAGAGTTGGGGTCTCCCCCAGCTAAAGGTGGTCCCCGCCTCCAAGGACTTCAAGGGCTACCACATATTACAAGGTTACCCATTGATTTCATCCATGAGCCTTGCCTATTATCTCCACGGCAGAGTTACAAGAACTGATAGTCCTTCCAACATGCGAAGAAAATACTTACGAAAGAGGATGAGAGTTGTAGTTGACAACGTTTATTGCATAAATAAAAACAGGTAAATCTACAAGTTGATAAAAATTCTAAAAACCTTTTGTACAAACAGGAAGTGTATAAAAGAACGGATAAGAGCGGTCTCCTCAGGAGAGCATAAGAGAACACCTCCTAGAGGCAATAGGACAGTCCGGCCGACAGGGGTTCACGGAGGGGTCCTCACGAGCTGAACCTGAACTTACTCAGTCCTGGACTGCGGTGATCGGGGGTGCTGGAGAGATGCTCCTCATCTACAGCAGGAGGCCCTGTGGTTTGTGGGACCTGCGGAAAGACAACATATTGACTGTCAAGGCATGGCTAAAAAGCACCGTCAGTTAGGGCCCTTGCACACGAGCGTAAGCCCTCCGAGACATACAGTCTGTGAGCGGGCCATATGTCCTGGAGCGACATTCATCATGTGCAGGGGAGCGCACAGCATCATAGGTTACTGTCATATTCTGCAAGTTGGGACTACATATGATCTTATGAGTGCAGGACAATAGCCCCGCGGACGGCCCGACGTGCAGAGCATCATAGTAATCTATAATGCTGTGTGTTCCTGTGCTCCAGGACATATGGCCCGCTGACAGACTGTACGTCTCGGAGGGCATGCGCTCATGTGCAAGGACCCTTACATACCCAGAATTACTCTGAATATTCAGCAAATCTTTTTTTTTTTTTAACTGATGACATATTTTCTGTAGCTGCAATCGCCAGTGCCTTCTCAAAAGGCTGATCGGCGGGGATCCCTCGTGTCGCATCTCAACCGATCAGATAATGATAACCAACTCAGAGCGTACGTCATAGGTAGTAAAGTCTCGGAAAACCACTTTAACCACCTCGGGCAGTGTGAAAAGTAGCTAACTGGAGGGGGGAGGGCTGCTTTAGATGGTGATATCTCCTCAATGGTAGCAGCTACAAACACGCATAGTCTTGTATGAAAGCTGACAGTCCAGGCTTTCATACAAGACCAAACTGACAGCTAAAGTCCAAGCAACAGAGGAGAAATCACTGTTAGAAATCAAGCTGGGAATAATCGTGAGTAAAACCTGTTTTTACTTTCACTTTCAGCTGCATTCACAGCATCCCGATTTCTATCAGTGATATCTTTCTCTGTCCTCTAAAACCTACAGCAGGTGCATCTTATGGGCAGATGCTTCCTATAGGGCGAAATATACGCCATTAATGGCTAAACCTCTGACAACAAAAGTGGGTACACCCTTCAGTGAGAATGGCCAAATTGTGCCCAATTAGCCATTTTCCCTCCCCCAGTGTCATGTGACTCATTAGTGTTACAAGGTCTCAGGTGTGAGTGGGGAGCAGGTGTGTTACATTTGGTGTTACCGCTCTCACACTCTCCCATACTGGTCACTGTGGCAGAATTGTGTTTTTTTCCAATCCCACCGTCATAAGGCTACGTGAACTGAAAAATAAAACTGTTACGGCTCTGGGAAGGCGGGGAGTGGAAAATCGCAATGTCCTCTAATTGTCTGGACATGATATTGACATTTCCGCTTATTATTCCTTTTATGGAAAAAAACAAAAACACTTGATAAAAAAATTTCTTCAGGCATTTCTTCTTGTTGATACTTGTTAATGACAATGAAAGGTGGTTTTCTTAGGTGGGCCCTCGGCTGGCACCTCCATGACATCAGCCCCTGAGCTAAGGTCCTCAGCTGTCATTTGGTATTGTCTGAAAACCTGGACTGTCAGCTTTCAAACAAGATCGGTTGCATGTTTCAGGATATAGCAGCATCTAAAGCAGCCCTCCCCCTCCAGGTAGCTACTTTTCCCACTGCTGGCAAAACAGGAAGTTAAAAGGCTATGGACACCTTTAGGGTGCAATTTTTTTTTTATCGTTACATTTTATGCATTTTGGGCTAAAAATCATTTTTTCAATTGGTCTTCATTAAAAATATTGAGCTGTTCTGTCACAAAGGGTTAACTTTTTTTCTAGCAGCGTCACTGGTACTTTTTACTTTCACTTTCTGACGGTCATCTAATAAACCTTATCTCTAAATTACTAAAAGGTTATAAACACTTATTGAAGCCACATTCTTATCAGTAAGATAACAACTGAGCTATAATGAGTGTTTATAAGGTCAGAGATCAAGAGCCGTCAGCAGAGCTGCCTGATGGAACAGAGTGAAAATTCAGATCCTGAATCACGAGGCTACACAAAGACAGTGGTTCAACATTTCTAATAAAGACCAAATGAAAAAAATGATTTTTAGCTCAAAATGAGTAAAGTGCAATAATAAAAAAAATGCCCCTAAAAGGTGTACATTGCCTTTAAATTCTTTGCACCTTGAAACCCCCTGTGGGTTCCTTGCCCTTGGATACCTGGTGATTGAGAACAGTCTGCAGCCTGCACAGGAATTCCCACAGCAGCTTCTCAAGAACGGCCATGTACGCATCCCCGTATTCTAGATGTAGAGTATTCTGTTAAGGAAAAGGTATATATGATACGAGTATATGCGTGCACTTACGGCAGGAGTATATTAATAAATACACTGCAGTACATTTTTTTACCTGCTGGTGGCAAAAAACATTTTCCTAATATGGGGCTTAGGTCTGAAAACCAGCACCATTAATGGAGTCAGTGCATTGATTTTTGGACCCATTTTGTAAAACAAGTGGAAGTCTGAAAGGGGTGAGAACCAGAGCAGTTATGCATCAAAATCCACGCCAAATTTGGCAAGTAACATGCGGATTTTGGTCCACAATATAGAAAAATCCACGTGAAAGATCTGACTAACTGCACTGCTGTGTGCATGCAGCCTAGATGTCACCTTACCATGACAAGGCATAGATAAGAAAGTTCGGAGGACATCAGTATTTCACTCTTACCTTTACATAATTTTGCCGAAATTTTTCGTCCCGGATCATGCGAAGGACCAGTTTCCGAAAATGTAGCTTACTCTGCTGGACCTTAAACGCCTTGCCCTGGGCCTGAAAACACACAAGAGAGAGCCAGGGGTAATTCAGCAGCAAGATCCAATATGAGGGTTAGCGAAACACAAAAGAAAGGAGCTCTTCTTCAAGGTGGACAGTCTGCTTGGTTCCTAGGGGGGATGGGGGGGTCCTGGTACGGATTTTACACTGAGGCCCAACAGCTTCAAGTTACTAGCTTCAGAGAGCTGCAGCTCCTTAATTTGGAGAACTGATGGGGGTGCGCTTATTGAACCTAAACTCTTTGGCTGAATTCTAAAACTAGACACAGCAACCAAACCATTCTGGCGTTGCTTGGAGACTTCCATCAGTCAAAGGACATTCAACCAAATGGGGCTTCATTCAGAATTTAGAGGTCACTTGAGATGGAAATCCTTGAGTAGCTAACCCCACAGGGACTCCCCAAGCTCTTCCTGCCTGATCATAGAGAGAACTGTGCAGCCCTACAATTACGGTTGCACAGTCCTCTCTATCCCCTCTCTGCACTTTTCTCAATCAGTTACAGCCCAGGACAATGATGAACCCCCGGTAATGTAGAGGGAGGTGGACCCTCAGTAATGTAGAGATTGTGCAGGTTTAGAAAATACATGGCTGCTTTTGTAAAAAACAAAACCAGCGCCACACCTGTCCTCAGTTTCTCGAAGAAAGCGACCACGAGTTAATCCTGGACAACCCATTTTAACTTTTCCAACGGAGATCTTAAATTAACCATTTGACTGCACTGGGAATCCTCACATTAACCCCTCACTGCCCTAGATCACCAGGCTATAGATACTTCATTGCACTTGCACCTGGATGGGTTAGCAGTGGATCTGATGGGTAATTAATGTGGCGTTTAGTTTTTGGATGCTATGAGGCCCTGTACAGTATATTCAAGGGCATGGTGTTTTTCTGCTGTCACTCCTCTATGTTTCTATGTATATCCGGCTGCTTTCTATCTAATTATCAGGGCCCTGTATGATATTTCATATGGTTCCCCAACTGCCCCGCTCACTATCTTAGAGGGAACAGTAGTTTCGACATCTCTGATAACCGAGGTGGTCATTTTAGCAGGTTTGCTGGAGCTTTCCGAGAAAAAAACCCACTGAAAAATAGACCCAGGTCGTGCCTCCCGTGTGCAGAATGTGCTGACTCACTGAGGGAGGGTATGACCAGTGTTGAACATAAGGGGAGGTGTGTGTTCTCAGAGGGGGCGGCAGGAGGGGAGACTGACGCTTGTAAAATTGACTGCATATTAGAACTGGGAACCGTTAGGTCAAAACAGAAAAAAAAGTCACACTAGGGCCACCTAGTGGCAATAATTATAATGCTGCCACCTTAAAATGTATCTTGCAGAGCACAAGAAGCTCAGGCGCTGGGGGACTACAGTGTGTGAAGGCGAAATAGGCGGACTGCGGGGGTGTCAGACGCTGGACGCGCAGCAAATGAATGACAAAGGTGACAACGTTTACCTCTGAGGAATCGTCCGGAAAGACGGGAGGGAAGTAACGGTTCAGCGCTGTGAGAACGTCCAGCAGAGGCTTCTTGTCTTCAATCATGTGGAGCACGATCTGTGCAAATAAAGGACATATTAATGGGTTCCTCCAGCCTTATACATCTGAAGAACGAGGGGTGACGTGCGCCTAAATATTTTTCGGCTGCAATAGGAAATCTAGATTACTCTAATGAGTATTGTGCCGAAATCACAGCGCCTAGCTGATTTTCCGATTTTCAGTTTGCTCCTGCCTTCGGGAGCCCACATCTGTGCCATAACCGCTTCTGGTTGCCCATGCCTGTGCCGTAAGAGTTTTTGGGCCCCCACACCTGTGCCCTAATAGCTTTGGGGTGCCCATGTCTGAGCCCTAGTAGAATTAGGGTGCCCACCACTGCGCCATAACAGCTTCAGGAGCCTGCACGTAATACATTTTGGGAGCCCATGCATGTGCCTTAATATCTGTCAGGTCACCACGTCTGCGCAGCAATAGGTTCTGGTTGCTCACGCCTACGGCATAGCAGTTTTTGGGGGCCCATGCTGTAACAGCTTTTAGGTGCCCACGGCTGAGCATTAGCAGCTTTTAGGCACGCATGCCATAACAGCTTTAGGGTGGCCACACCTGTGCCCTAATAGCTTTCAGGTGTCCTTGCCGTAAGAGCTTTTGGGAGCCCATGGGCTGTGTCTTAATCTCCGTCAGGCGGCCACATCTGCGCAGTAATAACTTTTGGTTGCTCGCGCCTACGCCTAGCTGCCCACACCTGAGCAGTAGCAGCTTTTAGGCCCCTGCACCATAACAGCTTTAGGGTGGCCACACCTGTGCCCTAACAGATTTTGGGGACCAGCGCCATAGTAGCTTTTGGGAGCCCATGCCTGCACCGTAGGAGCTTTCAGGTGCTCACACCTACGCAGTAATTGCTTTTGGGAGCCCCCACCTTGCACTGTGAAAACTTTCTGGAGTCCATCCCCGCACTATCATAGCATTTGGGAGCCCTCCCATGTACGGTAATAGCTTTCAGGAGCTCACCTTCCCTCTCAGACCGGTGCTGAGCTTAGCATGGTGCATGTAGCAGAGCAGACCAGGAACCTGTTCCTGAGTTAACTCCAAGAATTCCACAATTCTCCAGTAGTTCTGAACATCCCGTGTCTTCATCACCAGCCATACAGCCTTGACCAGCACAGGAAGGGACGATCTGGTGTCTGCATGGGGCCCTATAAGATGGGAGGAACACAACACTACATCCGTGAATCGCTGATACTACATATCTGCACACAGGAACTTTTCACTTTTGAATGTAGCGTAAAAGCAGCAGTTCTCCACTAGATGGCGCAGGAGTACAATGACCAACTGCACCCACATCTGTTAAACAGCAGGCAATTTAAAAAGGGGGTATGTAGACTTTTGCAACAATGTATTCCTGCATCCAACATAAGTTAATAAAGCAAAGTCTTGGTTAACAGCGTGATACCATTTTGTGTATGCAGCTCCTATGCAGACCTATGTTCGGATGTGCGCTTGTCAGCAGACTGTAATCCTCTGGGTCCCATTCTTATCCGTGATCCCATATCTGAGAAGTCAGGCTTTTAATTTTATGCAAATTAGCCCCTTGGTGTAATGGGGGTGTTGCTGTTGCACCTTATTACACCAGAGGCTCTGCTTCTTTTTCTTGCTCTGACTGACAGGGCCGGACAGTGTAGACGTATTCACACCTGGCCCTGAATTCTCGTGGCAGCGGGAAGATGCGCAAAGAGAATCCATCTGCCCGGCGACCTCTACGCCATGTACTGCGCGTGCGCTGCATGCTCTGGCGTGAGGCTTCAGAGCAGGTGTGATCTATCTATACTGCTCTGCTCTGTCAGTCAAAGCAGTGGTGGCGTGGTGAGCAAGGAAATTGAGCAGTGCCTAAGGGTGCAACGGGAACACCCTCATTGCACCACGGGGCTAATTTGCATTCCTCAGAATTAGGGGCATGGATATGGGTGAGACAGAGAGCATTGCAACATGTCAACAAGTGCACATGTGAACATGCAGCCGGTTCTACTTACAGGTAAGTGGTGGCAGATTCCGTTGTGCCAAGTTTGCAATAGGGAATAACTTAAAATTTCACATGACCCCTTTAAATATAGACCGTCTTGAAGAAGTATCGTCCTATCCTGCAGCCACACTCCCGTCTATCTGTACCCTCCTCTAGATAATGTGCAGCAGAAAAGGAAGCGGATGGAAGAGAGGAACATATCACTGAAAGATCTGACATGGTCTGTTACCATGGAGACATATAGATCTACAGATATTCCTACTTACTGTAACTGCCTTACCCTCAGTCTATAGAGGATCCTCACATACCACCCTGACCTCCAGTCTATAGAGGATCTCTACATACCTCCCTGACCTCCAGTCTATAGAGGATCTCCACATACCTCCCTGACCTCCAGTCTATAGAGGATCTCCACATACCTCCCTGACCTCCAGTCTATAGAGGATCTCCACATACCTCCCTGACCTCCAGTCTATAGAGGACCCCCACATACCTCCCTGACCCCCAGTCTATAGAGGATCTCCACAAACCTCCCTGACCCCCAGTCTATAGAGGATCTCCACAAACCTCCCTGACCTCCAGTCTATAGAGGATCTCCACAAACCTCCCTGACCTCCAGTCTATAGAGGATCTCCACAAACCTCCCTGACCTCCAGTCTATAGAGGATCTCCACAAACCTCCCTGACCTCCAGTCTATAGAGGATCTCCATATACCTCCCTGACCTACAATCTATAGAGGATCTCCACATACCACCCTGACCTCCAGTCTATAGAGGATCTCCACATACCTCCCTGACCTCCAGTCTATAGAGGATCTCCACAAACCTCCCTGACCTCCAGTCTATAGAGGATCTCTACATACCTCCCTGACCTCCAGTCTATAGAGGATCTCCACATACCACCCTGACCTCCAGTCTATAGAGGATCTCTACAAACCTCCCTGACCTCCAGTCTATAGAGGATCTCCATATACCTCGCTGACCTCCAGTCTATAGAGGATCTCCACATACCTCCCTGACCTCCAGTCTATAGAGGATCTCCACATACCACCCTGACCTCCAGTCTATAGAGGATCTCTACAAACTTCCCTGACCCCCAGTCTATAGAGGACCCCACATACCACCCTGACCTCCAGTCTATAGAGGATCTCTACAAACCTCCCTGACCTCCAGTCTATAGAGGACCCCCACATACCTCCCTGACCTCCAGTCTATAGAGGACCCCCACATACCACCCTGACCTCCAGTCTATAGAGGATCTCCACAAACCTCCCTGACCTCCAGTCTATAGAGGATCACCCCCATACCTCCAGTCTATAGAGGATCTCCACATACCACCCTGACCTCCAGTCTATAGAGGATCTCTACAAACCTCCCTGACCTACAATCTATAGAGGATCTCTACAAACCTCCCTGACCTCCAGTCTATAGAGGATCTCCAACATACCACCCTGACCTCCAGTCTATAGAGATCTCCACATACCACCCTGACCTCCAGTCTATAGAGGATCTCTACAAACCTCCCTGACCTCCAGTCTATAGAGGATCTCCACATACCACCCTGACCTCCAGTCTATAGAGGATCTCCACATACCTCCCTGACCTACAATCTATAGAGGATCTCTACAAACCTCCCTGATCTCCAGTCTATAGAGGATCTCCACAAACCTTCCTGACCCCCAGTCTATAGAGGATCTCCACATACCACCCTGACCCCCAGTCTATAGAGGATCCCCACATACCTCCCTGACTCCAGTCTATAGAGGATCTTCCACATACCTCCCTGACCTCCAATCTATAGAGGACCCCCACATACCTCCCTGACCTCCAATCTATAGAGGATCCCCACATACCTCCCTGACCTCCAATCTATAGAGGACCCCCACATACCTCCCTGACCTCCAATCTATAGAGGATCTCCATATACCTCCCTGAACCTCCAGTCTATAGAGGACCCCCACATACCTCCCTGACCTCCAGTCTATAGAGGACCCCACATACCTCCCTGACCTCCAGTCTATAGAGGTCTCCATATACCTCCATGACCCCCAGTCTATAGAGGATCTCCATATACCTCCCTGACCTCCAGTCTATATAAGATCTCCATATACCTCCCTGACCTCCAGTCTATAGAGGATCTCCACATACCTCGCTGACTCCCAGTCTATATAAGATCTCCATATACCCCCCCAAGTACAGTAGTGTATACAGTCAATAACAGTCGGCACAGGACGGAGCATCCGCCACATCACCCGGAGTATTCACCTGACTTTAGCTCACTCATGTCCACCGCCTCCAGTACATGTCCAAACGCATCTCCACAAACCCGCCAATCACGGAGCCGCTCGCCCCCCTCCCGACCAACCACAGAGCGCTCTGTATTCTCCGACCAATCACGGCGCTGTCAACATTGCCTGGCCAATCACTCCTTCATCGGCTTCTACCAATCAGCTAATGGCTGCTGTGTGCGCGCGTCCCCCTCTGCGTTCCAAACGCGCGCGGGCGCGCATTCCTCTGCGTTTCAGGAGTCCGGCGCGCGCCTGAAGCGAGCTCAGGTGTGTTGCTGCGTCGGGGGCGCGCTTTCGGGTCTGAGTTTCGGTTCCGGTTGTTTCTCCCCGTACAGCAGACGCTGGGAAGAGAGTTTGGGTGAGTAAAGGTGAATAAATCCTGGGAATATAGAATATTGAGGGGCTGGAGCCGGGGTTCTGAGGGTGCTGCCCCGGGGCAGGTGCATGCTCATTGCGGGTGGGAATAATGGGGGGTCTTCCCTGTGTGCCTCAAGTTCTCGTTTCCTTCAAAGTGATTGGTTGTTGTTTTTTTTTCAACTAATTCAAAGCAAATTTTTAACCAAACAGTTCCAGAATCAACTTACATATTTCTCAGCCGTGCCTAAAAAATTAGGAAAAGTTCCTGGTTACCATGGTAGCAGTTACCAAAATCCATATGAAGACATTGTGCAATTAAAATTACTGCAGTTTTTTACTTTGTTGCAGTTTTTCACAGTGTTTAAGACCACTGCTTGCAGCCAGTGAATGGAAACATGTTTGTTTAGGCTTCACTCTTAGAAACAAAAAGGAAATGGAAGCCAAAAACGGATCGGTCACATCAGCGGAGATTTATGAAAGGTGGCGTGTAGGAAGACTGGTTTAGGTGCCCCTAGCAACCAATCAGACTGTGCCTTTCATTTTCCAAAGCAGCTCTTACAAATGAAAGGTGGAATCTGATAGGTTGCTAGGGGCAACCAAACCAGTTTTCCTTTGCACCATTCACTGTGATGGGATCTGTCGGGTTTCCGTCATGGCGTACGTTGTTTTATCAGCCACGATAACGCAGCGGGCTTCACCGCGTTGTCCAGCTTCCGTAATCTGCGCCAGAGGCTTCTGAACGAAGCCTGACCGGACTGAAACTTGACTTTATGACCGGAAATTGAAGCGCAGGGTTAACCTGGGATGATAGCGTATCACCTGGGCTGTGGGGGTCTGACGACTGAGGAGCCCACCGTCCGCTGTCTTACGTTTCTATTGAATTTTATTCAGTAATATTATTAATTTATACATTTAAAGGGGTATTTCGGTTATATGACGGTATCCCCTGTCCACAGGATAGGGGGCAACTATTAGATCGGTGGGGGGTTCCTGCTGCTGGGACCCCGTGGAGCCCCCTGAAATGAATGGAAAGGCCGTTTGGGCACTCCATTTCTATGCGAGTGATGGAGATAGCGGAACGCCCATAGAAATGAATGGAGCGGCTGCAGCATGACCGACCGCCCACTCCGTTTTTTTTGTTTTTTTTGGGGGGTCCCAGAGGTAGGACCCCCAGCAGTCTAATAGTAATGCTCTATCTTGTTGATAGGGGATAACGTCATATAACTGGAACACCCCTTAAAATCCATGCTTTGGCGTCATGTGGGCGGAGCTGTAGGTGTATTCTTAGGCATGCAGTTAGCGGTTAGGCACCGATAGGACCGCCCACATGACTCCTAAGCCTAGAAAGAGCAGAGGTTTGATATGTATAATTTACAATTTGCTGACTCTTTTCCCATCGATCTGCTCGGCTCCTCCGGCTATGTATTCCGCTGTCTGCAGAGTACAGGCTGCACTCAGTGCTTCTCTTTCCTGTCTGTAGTACTGTTATTACTTCTATTACTCAGGGTATAAATCTCTGGTCATCAGATAATCTCCACTCATTATCTCCTTCCTCCGGGTATTACTAGCGCCTCCTGTTAGTGGTGTCCGCGTTCAGACTAATGAAGATGGTGACAATTGCCGAAAAATTTAGTGACGTGAAGCCGCCTCTTTTTATAAAAAAAATGTTACCTAAAACCGAGCACCGGCGCCCATCTTCTCCCACGAATTCCTGCAGAGAGGATACGGCCACGCGGAGCATATATCACGCAGTGTTCTCACCGCGTAGCGGCATAGTGGATGAGATTCCACCAAATAAATGTCTGTTTCATTCTGCGGAGTTCTCCCTTTGTAATGCAGAAGGTGAAATCATCAGCGGAAAGCCTGCCCTGCGTGGACGAACCCTTAAAGGGGGTGTCCAGGATCCCCTTGGTTTTGAGTTAGCCCCTCCCTCCAAGTTTGGTTGACCTTGTACAAGAATCCCAGTCCCCTGGTCCCTGCCGCTCCAGTCCTGCACCCATGGCTTCATCCGTCCCAGGCTTACGGGTGGGCTGCCGACGGGGTCACGGACGCCGCTGCAGCAAATGTCTGGCCTCACCTGTGATGTGCCGCTTGGAGACATGTCACCACTGTGGCCGGTCATTGGCTGCAGCGGCACATATGACCCCATCCAAAGCCCAGCTGGAAATCAAGAAGCCTGGGACCAGATGGTCGCTGAACGCAGCCAGGGTGCCGGAGTGGAAGGATAGGCACCAGTGGAGTGTGATCCATGTATTAGATCAGTCACTCAAGGGGGTCTAACTGAAAACCAAGGGGATCCTGGACAACCCCTTCAATTCGCAGTGACCGCACTGGTGATCAGACTGGTTCGCCATGTCAAGCTCTAACTGGGCGGCAGCCCCAAGTGAGTTTGGGGGTGCAGTTTTCCAAAAAGTTCTCCCTAGTGGGTAGCTACATTGGGCGATTCCATTGTGTGATCCCATTGTTTTTTTTTTTTTCCCCAGTAACAGCGCCACTCCAGTCTGTAGGCCGTGTCTGGTATTGCAGATTACTGTCAAGAGGTATTCCCATCTCAAGCAGTGATGTCGTCACTTAAAGGGGTTAACACATGAAGAGTGTCACCTTTCCACAGGGTCGGTGGTCAATATCAGATGGTAGGGGTCCAACTGCTGGGACCCCCAACAATCCTGAGAACAGAGGGTCCCCGAGCACTGCCGCTCCATTCAGAGCAGGAACCGGAGGACTCTCCATTCTCAGGATTGTTGGGGGTCCCACCTATTCTGTGTATAGGTGGCATAATAACCACTTTAATGAATGTTGGGGCGTCCTCATAATGAGGATGTCCTGTGACCCCTTAAAGTGGTTCTCCCATGAATAATGTAAAAATGAAAATCAGACATCATATAGGACATGACAAACTCTTTCTAACAAAGCTAGAACCAGCCCTGTACCTCACATGGGTCCAGAGATCTCCCCGTTCATTGCTCTGCTAGATTCATATCAAGCTGACAGCTCTGGGGGCGTGTCTCAGCTCTCCCTATCACAGCTCAGGGAGCGTGTCTCACCTCTCCCAATCACAGCTCAGGGGGCGTGTCTCAGCTCTCCCTATCACAGCTCAGGGGGCGTGTCTCAGCTCTCCCAATCACAGCTCAGGAGTCGTGTCTCAGCTCTCCCAATCACAGCTCAGGGGGCGTGTCTCGGCTCTCCCTATCACAGCTGAGGAGGCGTGTCTCAGCTCTCCCTATCACAGCTCAGGAGGTGTCTCAGCTCTCCCTATCACAGCTGAGGGGGCGTGTCTCAGCTCTCCCTATCACAGCTGAGGGGGCGTGTCTCAGCTCTCCCTATCACAGCTGAGGGGGCGTGTCTCAGCTCTCCCTATCACAGCTGAGGGGCGTGTCTCAGCTCTCCCTATCACAGCTGAGGGGGGCGTGTCCAGCTCTCCCTATCACAGCTGAGGGGGCGTGTCTCAGCTCTCCCTATCACAGCTGAGGGGGCGTGTCTCAGCTCTCCCTATCACAGCTGAGGGGCGTGTCTCAGCTCTCCCTATCACAGCTGAGGGGGCGTGTCTCAGCTCTCCCTATCACAGCTGAGGGGCGTGTCTCAGCTTCTCCCTATCACAGCTGAGGGGGCGTGTCTCAGCTCTCCCTATCACAGCTGAGGGGGCGTGTCTCAGCTCTCCCTATCACAGCTGAGGGGGCGTGTCTCAGCTCTCCCTATCACAGCTGAGGGGGCGTGTCTCAGCTCTCCCTATCACAGCTGAGGGGGCGTGTCTCAGCTCTCCCTATCACAGCTGAGGGGGCGTGTCTCAGCTCTCCCTATCACAGCTGAGGGGGCGTGTCTCAGCTCTCCCTATCACAGCTGAGGGGGCGTGTCTCAGCTCTCCCTATCACAGCTGAGGGGCGTCCAGCTCCCTATCACAGCTGAGGAGGCGTGTCTCAGCTCTCCCTATCACAGCTGAGGAGGCGTGTCCATGCTCTCCCTATCACAGCTGAGGAGGCAGATGAAGGATGAAACTGAGCATGTGCGGCCTTCTCAGTGAGCAGGTCAAAGAAATAAGAATAAAAACCAACAGCAGGTGGCGCTATACAGATGTAGTTTATTGAATAACTCAGTTGTTATTCTAAATTTTTAATCACATGCAATTACAAAAGTATTCAGATCCAGATGCTGGTTTGAAAACTGTAGAATGTTTTTCACAGGATAACCCCTTTAAGTCTTCACCTGCACAGCAGACCCCAGCCATACTGCAGTACAGCTACATTCAAGTGAATGGGTCTGGCAGCAGTTCTCTGCACATCCGGGCGGCCAAGAGAGAGCGCCGCTCTGCAGGGAAAACTTAGAAGAGGGTGCAGCACTAAAGTCATCACACATGGGAATACCCCTTTAATTACGTCCTGAAATGTATTGATTTTAAAGGGGAGGTGCTCTTTTAGCTTATTTTAAGGACACCCTTGATGTCTTGAGCTCATGTAATGTCCTTCTTCTTTCAGGTCTGAGAATGGGAGATCCCGGTCCCTATCCCGGTGATGGGGAGAGCCGTGCACCGAGAAAACACAAATCCGAGCAGCGCAGCAGTCGTGCCAACACACGGGACAGTCACTCCGACCTTCAAAACGGCTATCACAATGAGAGGGCTCCGAACAGGAGCCACCAAGAGCGTAGCAAGCATCGGCCACGAGAAGAAAGAGACGACCATCATGGAGACAGGAGAGAAGACAGGAATCGGGGCCAGTATCAGGAAAGGGACAAGCACTATGGGGACAAGGACCAGGACAAGAGCAGAGACCGATACAAGGAGAGGGACAAACACAGCAGACATGAAGCTGACAGGAGCCGGAATCACTACGAGGAAAGAGACAGCCATTACAGAGAGAGAAGTCCCCCCAGATATAAGGAGAGAGACGGCCGTTTACAGAGAGAGAAGTCCCCCCCCATATGAAGAGAGAGACCATCAATACAAAGAGAGGAGCCGTAACCGATTCGATGAACAGGAAAGAAGTCAAGAGCGTTACCTGCAAAGTGTAGACCGACAGGGACCTCCAACGAACAAAAAACAGCCAGAATATTACTATTCTTCTGAGAGGTATTATAGTATATTCCTGTACATAGGAGCAGTATTATAGTAGTTATATTCTTGTACATAGGAGACAGTATTATAGTAGTTATATTCTTGTATATAGGAGCAGTATTATAGTAGTTATATTCTTGTACATAGAAGGCAGTATTATAGTAGTTATATTCTTGTACATAGGAGACAGTATTATAGTAGTTATATTCTTGTACATAAGAGCAGTATTATAGTAGTTATATTCTTGTACATAGAAGGCAGTATTATAGTAGTTATATTCTTGTACATAGGAGACAGTATTATAGTAGTTATATTCTTGTACATAGGAGGCAGTATTATAGTAGTTATATTCTTATACATAGGAGCAGTATTATAGTAGTTATATTCTTGTACATAGGAGACAGTATTATAGTAGTTATATTCCTGTACATAGGAGGCAGTATTATAGTAGTTTATATTCTTGTAACATAGGAGCAGTGTTATAGTAGTTATATTCTTGTACATAGGAGCAGTATTATAGTAGTTATATTCTTGTACATAGGAGCAGTATTATAGTAGTTATATTCTTGTACATAGGAGGAAGTATTATAGTAGTTTATATTCATGTACATAGGAGGCAGTATTATAGTAGTTATATTCCTGTACATAGGAGCAGTATTATAGTAGTTATATTCTTGTACATAGGAGGAAGTATTATAGTAGTTATATTCTTGTACATAGGAGGAAGTATTATAGTAGTTATATTCTTGTACATAGGAGGAAGTATTATAGTAGTTATATTCTTGTACATAGGAGCAGTTTTATAGTAGTTATATTCTTGTACATAGGAGCAGTACTATAGTAGTTATATTCTTGTACATAGGAGCAGTATTATAGTAGTTATATTCTTGTACATAGGAGCAGTATTATAGTAGTTTATATTCTTGTACATAGGAGCAGTATTATAGTAGTTATATTCTTGTACATAGGATCAGTATTATAGTAGTTATATTCTTGTACATAGGAGGGCAGTATTATAGTAGTTATATTCATGTACATAGGAGCAGTATTATAGTAGTTATATTCTTGTACATAGGAGGCAGTATTATAGTAGTTATATTCTTGTACATAGGAGGCAGTATTATAGTAGTTATATTCCTGTACATAGGAGGCAGTATTATAGTAGTTATATTCTTATACATAGGAGGCAGTATTATAGTAGTTATATTCTTGTATATAGGAGCAGTATTATAGTAGTTATATTCTTGTACATAGAAAGCAGTATTATAGTAGGTTATATTCTAGTACATAGGAGACAGTATTATAGTAGTTATATTCTTATACATAGGAAGCAGTATTATAGTAGTTATATTCTTGTATATAGGAGCAGTATTATAGTAGTTATATTCTTGTACATAGAAGCAGTATTATAGTAGTTATATTCTTATACATAGGAGGCAGTATTATAGTAGTTATATTCTTGCACATAGGGGCAGTATTATAGTAGTTATATTCTTGTACATAGGAGTAGTATTATAGTAGTTATATTCTTGTACATGGGAGCAGTATTATAGTAGTTATATTCTTATACATAGGAGCAGTATTATAGTAGTTATATTCTTATACATAGGAGCAGTATTATAGTAGTTATATTCTTATACATAGGAGCAGTATTATAGTAGTTATATTCTTGTACATAGGAGCAGTATTATAGTAGTTATATTCTTGCACATAGGGGCAGTATTATAGTAGTTATATTCTTGTACATAGGAGTAGTATTATAGTAGTTATATTCTTGTACATGGGAGCAGTATTATAGTAGTTATATTCTTATACATAGGAGCAGTATTATAGTAGTTATATTCTTATACATAGGAGCAGTATTATAGTAGTTATATTCTGACATAGGAGGCAGTATTATAGTAGTTATATTCTTGTACATAGGAGGCAGTATTATAGTAGTTATATTCTTGTAATAGGAGCAGTATTATAGTAGTTATATTCTTGTAATAGGAGCCAGTATTATAGTAGTTATATTCTTGTACATAGGAGGCAGTATTTATAGTTAGTTATATTCTTGTACATAGGAGGCAGTATTATAGTAGTTATATTCTTGTACATAGGAGCAGTATTATAGTAGTTATATTCTTGTACATAGGAGGCAGTATTATAGTAGTTATATTCTTGTACATAGGAGCAGTATTATAGTAGTTATATTTCTTGTACATAGGAGGCAGTATTATAGTAGTTATATTCTTGTACATAGGAGGCAGTATTATAGTAGTTATATTCTTGTACATAGGAGCAGTATTATAGTAGTTATATTCTTGTACATAGGAGCAGTATTATAGTAGTTATATTCTTGTACATAGGAGCAGTATTATAGTAGTTATATTCTTGTACATAGGAGGCAGTATTATAGTAGTTATATTCTTGTACATAGGAGCAGTATTATAGTAGTTATATTCTTGTACATAGGAGGCAGTATTATAGTAGTTATATTCTTGTACATAGGAGGCAGTATTATAGTAGTTATATTCTTGTACATAGGAGCAGTATTATAGTGGTTATATTCTTGTACATAGGAGCAGTATTATAGTAGTTATATTCTTGTACATAGGAGGCAGTATTATAGTAGTTATATTCTTGTACATAGGAGCAGTATTATAGTAGTTATATTCTTGTACATAGGAGCAGTATTATAGTAGTTATATTCTGTACATAGGAGCAGTAATTATTTAGTAGTTATATATTTCTTGTACATAGGAGCAGTATTATACTGTAGTTATTCTTGTACATAGGAGGCAGTATTATAGTAGTTATATTCTTGTACATAGGAGCAGTATTATAGTAGTTATATTCTTGTACATAGGAACAGTATTATAGTAGTTATATTCTTGTACATAGGAGCAGTATTATAGTAGTTATATTCTTGTACATAGGAGCAGTATTATAGTAGTTATATTCTTGTACATAGGAGCAGTATTATAGTAGTTATATTCTTGTACATAGGAGGCAGTATTATAGTAGTTATATTCTTGTACATAGGAGCAGTATTATAGTAGTTATATTCTTGTACATAGGAGCAGTATTATAGTAGTTATATTCTTGTACATAGGAGCAGTTTATAGTAGTTATATTCTTGTACATAGGAGCAGTATTATAGTAGTTATATTCTTGTACATAGGAGCAGTATTATAGTAGTTATATTCTTGTACATAGGAGGCAGTATTATAGTAGTTATATTCTTGTACATAGGAGCAGTATTATAGTAGTTATATTCTTGTACATAGGAGCAGTATTATAGTAGTTATATTCTTGTACATAGGAGCAGTATTATAGTAGTTATATTCTTGTACATAGGAGCAGTATTATAGTAATTATATTCTTGTACACAGGAGCAGTATTATAGTAGTTATATTCTTGTACATAGGAGGCAGTATTATAGTAGTTATATTCTTGTACATAGGAGGCAGTATTATAGTAGTTATATTCTTGTACATAGGAGGCAGTATTATAGTAGTTATATTCTTGTACATAGGAGGCAGTATTATAGTAGTTATATTCTTGTACATAGGAGGCAGTATTATAGTAGTTATATTCTTGTACATAGGAGGCAGTATTATAGTAGTTATATTCTTGTACATAGGAGCAGTATTATAGTAGTTATATTCTTGTACATAGGAGCAGTATTATAGTAGTTATATTCTTGTACATAGGAGGCAGTATTATAGTAGTTATATTCTTGTACATAGGAGGCAGTATTATAGTAGTTATATTCTCAATTTGTCTATTTCCTCAGTTTGTCCTTTTTAGGATTTGGTAAAACTGATTGTCCTTACAATTCACCCCACAGGTCGTTCCCTACGTCTGGTCCTGAGCTGCAGGACCTGGAATATTATGAAGCAGAACCGGAAGGTGGGATCTTGGATTGTCACAAATGCAAATATCTGTGCACTGGACGTGGTGAGTTACATTTCATGTAAGGTTTTGTACAACAGGTTGTAATTAGGAAAAAAAAAAAAGTAATAAAAGGCCTTGAAACGGCAATCGTTCTTCATGTAATATTACGAAACCCATCAAATACTTTATTTTGTTCTGATTTGATTACATTATGCTCCAGTTACCTCCGAAGCTGCTTTCTGAATTCCAATGATTGCCCTACCCCTTATTACTTCATCAAGTAATAGACTCTACCGTGTATGACTCCTGTAATACCGCACAGCTTGCTTTATTGCCCATTGGTACAGGGTACGAGACATTATCATGTAAACCACATTACGACACATCATAAATCGCTCTGTGCAAACGCTCATCCAGCAGGGGGCAGCAGTAAGCTACGAGGCCACACAGCCTGAACACTTATAACTCAAGTATTTTGAATGCAGCTCTGGATGTGAATGGAGTACAGGTCGCCCATTAGATGTGGGTTTTATAAATGTTGTGTATACGGGCGATAATCCTGCACCCCCCGCCCTCCGGACACAGAATCCCTTGTGTAGGACACAGTGCGGTTTGGATATAGTCCCAGAAAGGAAAACACAAGTCAACTCTCTCATGTTAAAGTCACTTTTCCTGTTCTTCAAGCTGAGTTGAAAAAGTCAGAAAATAATTACTCCGTCGTCCCGGGCTCCTGCATCGGGGGGCCCGGCTGTTTTCTTCTACATTGTTCTTCCAAGGAAAACAGAGGAAATTTCCTGTGGTGACGGCGCAGCTTCATTCATATTTGTGCCCTGCGCCTCCCTGCTGATCTCCTCCATCTAATTACACGTTTAATATCACGTAATGACGCCTCTTCTGGGGTAGCAATCTCCACCATACATGTAGCAGACCGCCTGATGTCCGGTGGACACGGGTGTGGGATTAAAGGGACGCTGTAAGTATACTTCTTTAAAGGGTTTGTCTTCACAGCAGACAGACGCGCTTAAAGGGGTTGTCCGGAAAAAAAACGGACAACCTCGGGAATCCACGTGAAATAAACATCAGGTATAAACTTACCTGACCAATCACGTGCTGCTTTTCTGGTTGTCCTGGCGGGGCTCTATAATATGTGACAGCTGCAGCCAGTCGCTGGCCTCAGTGTTGCATCCGACGAGGCCAGTGATTGGTTGCAGGAGGCACGGGATGTCACCACTGCAGCCTTGCCGGGAGAACCAACACAGTAACACGTGACCTTCTAGTTAGTCCTCACCAGTTCCTTATTTCAGGGGGTTGTCCAATTTCCTCTAAATTTCTTCAGTTGCGGAATAGGGGCGGGCCCGTTCGCCGCTATGGCCGGCTCGCTATCTTGCCGAGCTGCGGCTCCGTGCCACAGCTCCGCAAGAAAAGATAGAACATGTCCTATACTTGTCCGCACGCACGGACAAGTATAGGCATTTTGAATGGGGCCGCCCGGCGTGTGTTCCAAGCGCTGCGAAAAATATGGTCGTGTGAATGGGGCCTAACTCTCTGTCAGACTGTCAATGTGACCAGTGAGGAAAGGGGTGGGGGCGACTGAATAAGAGGGGTCAGTGGAAATTTAGATTGATAGATCTGAGATAGATAGATATGAGATAGATAGATATGAGATAGATAGATAGATATGAGATAGATAGATTGATAGATAGATAGATAGATAGATAGATAGATAGATAGATATGAGATAGAGAGATAGATAGATAGATAGATATGAGATAGAGAGATAGATATGAGATAGATATGAGATAGATATGAGATAGATATCAGATAGATAGATAGGATTTTTTTTTTTGCAGCCGGTGCAGGGATTTCTGTCAGGGATACGGTTCAGATCTATACTGTATTAGCATACCCTCATTTCTGCTCTGTATGACCGGACCCTTAAAGGGGTCCAACGAATTTATGCTGATGAATAGGTCATCAGTATCTGATCTGAAGAGGTCCGAAACCCAGGACCCCTGCAGATAAGCTTTTTAAGAAGGCGGCGGCACTCCTGCTTACCCTAGGCTGGCGACGTCACGTAATTTAGATGCAGCTCAGCCTCATTCACTTCTATGGGGCATGTGACCTGTGAAGCAGCGAGAAGGCTGCACCACTACTGCGAGCCCCACTGCCTTCATAAACAGCTGATCAACGGGTTTCCGGGTGTCGGACCCCCATCCAGAGGATGGATCATCAGTCCGTAAAAGGTGGATAACCCCTTTAATGGAGCCATCACAGGTTTGCCCATCGGACTTCCACTTTTTGACAGCAAGAATAGCACTGCCGACCGTGGACCACATGGAGAATGACGCTAATGTGAACAGAGCCCAAGAGAGTTCTGATAGACGAGGCCCAATGCAGTACGTGTGCTTCGTGTAACTACTACTCCCAGCGTGCGTATGTCTTCTTAAGCCTCCATGGACACGTCACCTTGTTTCTGGCATCTCCTTCCTTGCTGTATTGGGAGTCAGCTGAGTTTTTAATTTTTTTTTTTACAATTCGGTGATTGCTGCCAGTTCCTGAACCTTCCACCTTGAACTTTGCACCTTCGTCTCTTAATCTCGGCTTATTGCATGGGCGCGGGGATTTTTATTTGTATTCGAAGGCTCATAATTGAGTCTTGTTGTAAAGATAAGAGGAGAAATGTGCATGTATTCCAGTTTTCCTACCTGTGGCTCCATACCTGTTCTAAAATTACAACTCCCATCATGCCCCAACAGCAGAGTTGTAGTTTCGCAACCGCCAGAGAGCCACAGTTCAGACGTCCTGTGATAGAAATGCCTATTCTTGTCAATGGCGGAACTACGGATGCGGACCCCTTCATACAGACGTGTGAATGGACCCTTAAAGGGGTTATCCCACCAATAATGTAAAAAAAAAAAAATCAGACATCATATAGTACATGACAATACCTTTTTAATAAACCTAGAACCAGCCCTGTACCTCACATGGATCCAGAGATCTCCTCATTCATTGTTCTGCTAGATTTATATCAAACTGACAGCTCAGGGAGTGTGTCTCAGCTCTCCCTATCACAGCTCAGGAGGCGTGTCTCAGCTCTCCCTATCACAGCTCAGGGGGCGTGTCTCAGCTCTCCCTATCACAGCTCAGGAGACAGTTGAAAGATGAAACTGAGCATGTGCGGCCTTCTCAGTGAGCAGGACAAAGAAATAAGAAATTAAGTGGCGCTATACAGATACATTATACTGAATAACTCAGTAGCTATACAGAATTTTTAATTACATGCAATTACAAAAGTATTCAGATCCAGGAGCTGGTTTAAAAACTGTAGAATATTTTTCATGGGACAACCCCTTTAAAGGGGCTGAATCTTTTCTACTTCCAGAAAGAGCGCCACCTGTCCATGTGTCTACGACCGCCGCTGGGATCCATTAAAGTGAATGAGAATTGGCTGCAACAAAAACTACAGCCTGTGGGCAGGGGTGGTGCTGTTTTTTTTTTTTTGTTTTTTTTTTGTGAAGCAAGGAGCCATGTTCTTGTAATTGTGGACAACCCTATTCAGTGACCCGATGAGCGCTAGGTGACAAATGGCGATTTCCGCCAGCAGGCAACTTAGAGAACTGTATTTATAATGTGCCTATAGAATTGTACTGTCTCATCCTACAGAAAAAAACATTTAAAGGGACCCCACCACATTTGGCGTAATCAGTCGGTGTATGTGCATTGTCGCCTTGTGAGTTGTAATGTTGAAAATCCATTGCAATGATTGTATTGGGGAATTGCTTAACTGACAATTCCCCTTAAGGTTCTGTTAAGAAAACCTTCAGCTCTTAAAGGGATTCTCCACCAAAATATATTTAGACCAAAATGTTTAATGTTTACCTGAAAGATGGGAACAGCAGTGGTTTATGTCCTGCCCAGTCTTTGCCCTTAGTTTGTTGCTAGGGATGTGACAACTCCATTGTAAGGAGTGTGGTTGCTAAGCAGTGTATGAATAGCAACCAGACTGGCTCCGATGCTATACCACTGCCTGGCTCAGTGTGCAGTTTTAATCAGATTTTTGAAGATACATTTTAGTAGCCTGCAGTATTAAAGGGGTTATCCGTTAATTAGTATTAACGGATAACCGATAGGAGTCCGACACATAGGATCCCCGCTTATCTGTTGTTAGAAGTGGTAGGTGCTCTCGGAGTGTCGGTGCCTCTTCCTAGGCCATGTGCCGTCACTGTACATCGGTCACGTTGCCTAGTTGCAGCTCAGCCCCATTGAAGTGAATGGGACTAAGTCGCAATACCAAGCGCATCCATGCAACGTACGGTACTGTGCTTTCGGGAGCCCGCTGCACTTACCAGATCTTTGGTGAGCATGGCGACTCCCTTGAACCTCTGATCGGAGCATAGGTTAGGGTTAGGGTCATTATATTGTCCAAGATAACCCCTTTAATCAGATTTGTGTGAAGATACATTTTAGTAGGCTGCAGTATTAATCAGATTTTTGAAGATACATTTTAGTAGCTTGCAGTATTAATCAGATTTTTGAAGATACATTTTAGTAGCTTGCAGTATTAATCAGATTTTTGGAGATACATTTTAGTAGCCTGCAGTATTAATCAGATTTTTTGGAGATACATTTTAGTAGCCTGCAGTATTAATCAGATTTTTGAAGATGCATTTTAGTAGCCTGCAGTATTAATCAGATTTTTTTGAAGATACATTTTAGTAGCTTGCAGTATTAATCAGATTTTTGAAGATACATTTTAGTAGCTTGCAGTATTAATCAGATTTTTGGAGATACATTTTAGTAGCCTGCAGTATTAATCAGATTTTTTGGAGATACATTTTAGTAGCCTGCAGTATTAATCAGATTTTTGAAGGTAGTTTTTAGTAGCCTGCAGTATTAATCAAATTTTTTTGAAGATACGTTTTAGTAGCCTGCAGTATTAATCAGATTTTTTTTGAAGATACATTTTAGTAGCCTGCAGTATTAGGGCTCGTTCACACGGCCATTGTCTGGCCGTGCCTGTATTGCGGTCCACAATACACGGGCACCGGCCGTGTGAACTCCGCATCACTGATCGCGAACCCATTCTCTTGAATGGGTCCGCAATCACGAAGCTGCGGTGCGGTGCTGAACGGAGGCAAGGATCGGAACCCCACGGAAGCACTACAGAGTGCTTCCGTGGTGTTTCTGTCCGTGCCTCCGCGAAAACATAGAACATGTTCTATGTTTTTGCGGTGCGGACAGTCGGATGCAGATCACGGATCCCGTTGAAGTGAATGGGTCCGTGATCCGCATGCGGAAGGACCACAGTAGGTGTACGTGCACTGCGGACCGCAATTCGCAGCACGAGCACGGCCACACAGCGGCCGTGTGAACGAGTCGTTAATCAGATTTTTTAAGATACATTTTAGTAGCCTGCAGTATTAATCAGATTTTATGAACATACATTTTAGTGGAGAACCTCTTTACCTGATGCATTAATATGTGTTAATTCTCCCCCATCTAATGTGTCTTCGTCTGCTCTCCATCTTTTCAGCTTGCTGTCAGCTTGTGGAAGTTCTGCTCAACATGCTGATCCTGATATGCTGCTCCGTGTCCTACAACTCCACTGGGGGCTACACTGGGATCACTAACCTGGGAGGAATTTATTATTACCAGTTTGGGGGGGCCTATAGCGGCTTTAGTGGTGCAGATGGAGAGAAGGCTCAGGAGCTAGACGTCCAGTTTTACAATCTAAAGCTTCCCTCGGTCACCGCTTCTATGGCTTTTGGGGGCGCGATAATGGCCTTCAGTTGCCTTATGGTCCTTCTTGGTGTTCTCCGAGTCCCGTGGCACTGGCCGATATGGCTGTTGGTGGAGTGTGGGTTAGACATTGTCATTGCTGTGGGCTACATGCCGGCCCTGTATTTCTACTTCAAGCACCTACAGGACGCTTATAATTCTAAGGTTTGCAAAGACCGCGAGGCTCTGTATAGCAGCAAGGGTTACCAGGGCTTTAGCTGCGCCTTACATGGGGCTGACATTGCTGCCGCCCTCTTTGCCTGCATGGCCATCATAGCCTTTTTCATGAGCGCCGTGCTCGCTGCTAAGGGTTTCCGAACTGTCCGGCGACAGAAAAAGAAGCCAGTTAACCCCCTTGAATTCTAGTCCACGTCTCTCCCCCTCCCCTTTCTTGTCTAAGTCTTGTAAATACATGTTACATTGTATATGGTATATTGTGCAACTTTGTTTTTAAGAATCTGTATAAAATAAAAATTTATATACAATGATTATTAATCTAAAGTGTGAAAACTGCATTTTTAATAAGGTGTTATTATGCAGATCAGATCCCTTTGGCTCATTGTAGGTGGTCCTGCTTACAGAATAGTCTAAGCTAAAAATCTCCTACCGGGTTTTGTCTCCATGGTAACAGACTACAAACAAACCTTGTGTAGTCTGGTCCTCCAGTAATCTGTCCCTACTTCTTGCTAACCAGCCAAATGTATGCTTATAAGGGCTCATTCACACGTTGGGTTCGCAATATGCGGGCATCGGACATGTGCACCCCTCATCGCAGATGCAAACCCATTCACTTGAATGGGTCTGCAATCAGGAATGTCAGTTCGGAATGGAGGGACGGAACCCCACAGAAGCACTACAGATACTGCAGTATTAATCAGATTTTGTGAATATACATTTTAGCAGCCTGCAGTATTAATCAGATTTTGTGAATATACATTTTAGTAGCCTGCAGTATTAATCAGATTTGTGTGGAGATACATTTTAGTAGCCTGCACTATTAATCAGATTTTGTGAATATACATTTTAGTAGCCTGCAGTATTAATCAGATTTTTTAAGATACATTTTAGTAGCCTGCAGTATTAATCAGATTTGTGTGGAGATACATTTTAGTAGCCTGCAGTGTTAATCAGATTTTTGAAGATACATTTTAGTAGCCTGCAGTATTAATCAGATTTGTGTGGAGATACATTTTAGTAGCCTGCAGTATTAATCAGATTTTGTGAAGATACATTTTAGTAGCCTGCAATATTAATCAGATTTTGTGAAGATACATTTTAGTGGAGAACCTCTTTACCTGATACATTAATACGGAGTGCTTCTGTGGGGTTTCTGTCCGTGCCTCTGCATCGCAAAAAATAAAACACGTTCTTTTTTTTAGCGGCGTGGACGGATCACAGACCCATTCAAGTTGAATGGATCTGGATCCCTCACGGCGGCTGCATGGAAGCATGCAAATTGTGGCCCCCAATGCTCAGCACGGCCATGTGAATGAGCCCTAAGAGGGACAGATGGAAACGTGACTGCAACCAAGGAGACACATTGGTCTGCATAGAAGCAGCAGACACAAAACGGTGGTTGATTTTTATTTAAAGACTATTTGCAAAGTTACTTTATTTTTATCTTGGATGCATTGGAACAAAAAATGGAAAAAATGTTTTAGAAGATGGACCTTCCCTTTAAGGATTGGAGGTTTCCTAGGAACTTCAAGGGTGGTGGAGATTGGTTCCTGTGTATAAGATGATTATTACACAGAACTGTACTGGTGTCTACAAATCATATTCCTTCCTCTGCCAAGCTCTTGGCCTTTTCAAGGTGTTTCTTGGTGAAAGACATGGAAAGCGGGTTCTCAGCCTCTTCTCTTTCTCACCCAGGTGTTCTGCAGATGTTGGAGGTGATCCTCAACGCTCTGGTTCTGATTTGTGTAGTCTCTTCCCATTTCACCCTATCTGGGTTCAGTGCCGGCATGGCAAGTGGTGGGTTTGGAGGTGGTTATTACCCCTTCGAGGGTCAAGAGCTACAGGAGGTGCGTCAGTTGGACCAGGAATTCACACTCCTGCGGTCTCCGCTGATATACGGAGGCCTGACGGTGTGTTTGCTGATGGGGACCTTGACACTTGCCATCCTGGCTCACGGATCCAGGCACCTACTGGATCTATCTAAGAAATGGCTCCTGATTGAGGCTGCTTTCAGCGCGGTGGCGTCACTGGGCTATGGCGCTGCGGTGGGGGTGTTTCTACATTTTGCTCTCCAAATAAATTCCACAGACGTGTGCAAGAGGAGAGAGAGGCTGTACGCCAGAAATGGACTCACGTGGATGAACTGTAATCTGGCCGGGACCGACGGGGGAGCAGCAACCTTTGCCATCATACTGCTTATATTATATGGTGTCAGCGTTGTGCTAGCGGCTCGGGCCTACAAGGAAAAGGCGGCTCTACGGCACTGATCTGCACTACTTCTGTGAACTTTATGTCACCGATTGTCACTCCACACACCCAGGTAATGGCTCCTAATCTGAAATATATATGTATAGAACACTTATATAAAGGAACGTGCAGCCAAAAGCCATAGTATACAACTTATACTATAAGATAGATAGTATGCAATGTGCTACCTGCTCCTTGAAGGCAATTTTAGTCTCTCTTGCTATAGGGTGAATATCACTCGCATCATGTCAAGTGACGGCTCACAGATTTCAGATTTTCTTTAACATTTCACCTGTGCTCTTTGGCGGACCCCTGCTGTATAACGCACTTTGTGTTTGGACAACTACTCCAAATACATCACTGTCACATCTAAAGCACTTTATTTGCGGTGAAAAGCAAGCAGAGTATGCTTAATAAACCAGCACTAACTAATATAATACCGCCCCCTACGGAGAAGAATATCACTACTACAATACCACTTCCTATGAACAAGAATCTGACTTACTAGTGCTGCCTCTATGGATAGGACTATAACTACTCTAGTACACTACCGCCCCCATATACAAGAATATAACTACTATAATACTGCTCCTATGTACAAGAATATAACTACTATAATACCGCTCCTATGTACAAGAATATAACTACTATAATACCGCCCCCTTGTACAAGAATATAACTACTATAATACCGCTCCTATGTACAAGAATATAACTACTATAATACTGCTCCTATGTACAAGAATATAACTACTATAATACTGCTCCCATGTACAAGAATATAACTACTATAATACTGCTCCCATGTACAAGAATATAACTACTATAATACTGCTCCCATGTACAAGAATATAACTACTATAATACTGCTCCCATGTACAAGAATATAACTACTGTAATGCTGCCTCCTATGTACAAGAATATAACTACTATAATACTGCTCCTATGTACAAGAATATAACTACTATAATACCGCTCCTATGTACAAGAATATAACTACTATAATACCGCCCCCTTGTACAAGAATATAACTACTATAATACCGCTCCTATGTACAAGAATATAACTACTATAATACTGCCTCCTATGTACAAGAATATAACTACTATAATACTGCTCCTATGTACAAGAATATAACTACTATAATACTGCTCCTATGTACAAGAATATAACTACTATAATACTGCTCCTATGTACAAGAATATAACTACTATAATACTGCTCCTATGTACAAGAATATAACTACTATAATACTGCTCCTATGTACAAGAATATAACTACTGTAATGCTGCCCCCCTTGTACAAGTAGATACAAGAACATTATTATAATACCATCCCCTATTTGGAAAACAGTAACAATGCCCCACAATGTACAGAAATTTAACAACAGTAATACCGCCCGCATTGTACAAGAATACAACTATTCCCACCCATACAGAATATAACTGCTATAATACTGCTCCTATGTACTAGAACATTTTTATAATACTGTCCCTTATTTCTAAGAATATATCTACACTAATACCGCCCCCATTGTACAGAAGTATAGCTGCAATAATACCACCCCCTATATACAGAAATCTACAAGAATATTTTACAGAGCCCCCTGACTACAGACATTGATGGGGGCTGTTAGCTTTGACCGCTATCTTGATTTTGTAATTGAAAGGGACCCAATGGAGCACCCAAAACACTACTGAAGAAGTCAAGCGCAGCAGCCCCTGTAAATGCTCAGCTCCAAGACCCCCCCCCCCCCTACTTTGCACTCCATTGCTCTACCGTTTACCTGGCTCCATATTTCGGAGGTATAACTCAACACAGAAAACATCAGACAGCAGATTCCGCTTTAATTACAACATTATTTTGAAGAGATTTTCAGAACAGAATGAACAGCGGTTTATTTTGGGGGACAGATCATATATTTGACATTTCAGGGAAAACTGGGAAAATTTAGTTTTTTTTTTGTTTTCTTTAACGCCAGCAAAGCCAAAAAAAACAAAATCAAGAAATGTGTAAATGAAAACTTGTACATATATACATTATTATTGCTTTTGCTAAAATAAAAATGTACAAATAATGGCTTTAGAGGTTGTCGTTTCTTTGGCTTCCCCCAGGGGGCAGTGTCTGTAAAAAGAACCCCCTCCACCAGTGCAAGACCAGACGCATTTCGTAAACCTGTTTCCGCTTACAAATCAACACTCTTCACTCAGAAGGGATCGAGATGCTTATAAAGCTTGGTTTCAGTCCATTGCTAAAGTCATGCTTTGTGCAGCAGGGGAAGGCAGTTTCATGCCTAGCCCATGATATAATGACAGCTGAAATGTATTAACGCCTTGTATGCAGTGCGGGGCATCAGTCCGCCCTTTCTCCTAAAACCCTTTTTGGACAAATAGGTGGAAGTATCTAAACACTGAATAATAAAGGAGACAGAAATCTACAATTTCAGATCTGCGGGGGTGGGAAAGTAGGAGGAGCCACACTAGTGACTTCCCACTAGGTGACTATCACAGGAAGTCTTAGAAGGAAGGGTTCTTCTACATGATGGGTTTGCTTCCCGAGCAAAGAGAAGGCAGCGCCATTTTATTAGGGGTTATTCTATGAAAACTATTCCACAGGATAAATAATAAATTACAGAATGTGAGGGTCTGACCAGTTCAGAGGCCGAGGAGTCCCCTCCCTGAATGGGACAGTAGTGTTCATGTCGGCCCACTGTTCCATTCAAAAAATAAGAAATTCTGCCATTGTTATTTTATTTTATTTTTTTACATATTTCATTGTATGAGTCAGTATAGTTAAAACAAAACTAAATTTAGATCATTTAATTAAAAAACTTAAAAAACGCTGTTGCTGTGACTTTTTTTTCCAGTGGATGAAGCCGGGTGAGGACTTGTCCTTTGTGGTGTGAGTTGTTTTTTTTTGTTTATATTTTTTTATTGGTACCATTGAGGGGTGAATGTCTTTTTGATTTTTTTTTTTATATTCCATTATTTTGGGGAGGTGACCACAAAAACAGCAATTCTGGTATTGTGTTTATTTTTTTCATTGTGTGGGATAAATAATGTAGTACTGTGTGTTTCAGACATTCTGATTCCAATTATCTTGATGTTTTTTGTTTTTTAACATGCGAAACTTTTTACATTTTTCTTAATAAATCTGTTTATTATAATTACACTTGAACGAAGCAAGCTTTGATGCTTAATCCGAAGTCGCTTCATTCGAAACTTCGGAATAATACTAGAATGTATGGGCTCCGAGGAGCCGAAGTTAGTTATTCACGAAGTCGCGCGTAGTTGATTTGTTAAGTGGAAAACCACTTTAAAACTTGAAACCAAACTCAGCTTCAGTTCCGACTAGTTCCTCGTAACCAAAGATGAGTTCGGTTTCAGGTTTTAAAGTGGTTTGCCACTTTAAACATCAACTACCGAAGTGATTCAACAAAGTCACGCGCGACTTCGTGAATAACTAACTTATACAGTTAGTCTATACATTCTATTACTGTACGGAGACGAATCTCCGTACAGTATTATTCCGACGTTTTGAACGAAGCAACTTCATATTGACTGCATTATCTGAGGGGTTAAACATCTGGGCTCGGTGTCCTCTCCGATCCTGGACTTTGCGTGAGGGCGTTAACTATACAACACATTTTCCAATTACCGTGTATGGAGCAAACTCAGCTCTATTCATGTGATATGTGTACGCTAAGGAATTAATATGTAGTACCGCAAATTGTTGTAATTTGTTCTAAAAAACTGTAAAGTACCGCTGGTTTCACCCAAATTTTAGGCAAGGATGGGGGTGACGTAAAGAAAGTGAAAATGACAACTTAAAGGGGTTGGCCCCTTTCCTATAAATATACTGCATCAGACATAGTGGATAAACCAGTTTGTTTTCTAAGGTTCAATTCCAGCTCAGTTTCATGTTCTCTGCTTGTTGCCCTGGACGTAAACAGATTTCTCCTGATCAAGCACATGTCCAAGTGATGTCATGTCCTAGATGGGTCATGTGACCAACCTGTCCATGACCGATTGTACGCTCCTGCACATGGCCCAAATCCAAGGACCAGGGTCATGCGCAGTAGAAGCCTACTTAATCCACTGCCGCCCCCCGTCCATTGTGCATTTAGGATGAAATATTGGCGCATGTGCAGTAAGAGTGAGTCCCAAAATACTGCGCGTGCGCTGATCAATTGTCCTGGCCGCACAATAGACAGGGAGGCAGTGGACTAGGTAAGTCTCTACTGCGCATGCTCTGGTCCTTGGATAGAGGTAGAGGGATGGGAGCGCGCTTATAGCCACGGATGGATCAGTCGGGCAGTGACATCGGTTGGACGTGCTGAAGCAAATCTGGTTATAAGAACGTGGAACTGAGCCAGAATTGAAAGGTAAGAAATGTACAGGTATTTCCACAGCTATGCCGTATGTCTAATGCAATATATTGAGAGGCGTTGTCCGTGCACTAGAAAAGCTAGCGATCCGGTGTAGAGGTGAGCTATAATTTACACCAGTATCCGCTACAAATCTGCCGCACTGGGAGGACCTCCCCCACTTAACTTCAAAAAAAAAAATAAATAAAAAAATCACAAAAATTTCGTACATCCAGTTATATATTCTACCTCCCCCAATGGTCTGAGGCCTCTTTCACACAGGTGAGTCAATGTAGAGAGATGAACACCCAAGGGAGATTTACGAAAGGTCTACAAGATAAAAATGTTCTAAATCCATAGACATTAAGATGGAGTTATGCCCCCCCCCCCTGGTCCGTACAGAATAACCCTTGCGTTACGTTTTTTGTACGCAACACTTAAGATCTAATTTGCATCGTTTTACAGATACGACCCTCAAGGCATCTTTAAGTTTGCTATTTTCCAGTATTATTAATATACGACCCCCTAGGACCATCTGACCGGAGCCCAGAGATGTCCGAGTAGTCCTCCCAACACAGAAATAAACACAGCAGCAACTTATGTAAAATTCATCAGGAGCGAGGTATGAAGGGACTCGCGCCTCAATGACATGACGAGAAAGCTGGACCCCCTCTGGCGGTAACAAGCCAAAAATAAAAACACTAAGACAGCAAATTTGTCCTCCCCGTTGGCGAGATTTTCTTATGGCATCGATATTCAAACCAGGAATGACAATAGAAGTAGCGAGGACTCCGTGTAGATCAGCACACAAAGCATCATGGGGGAAACGTGGTCCAAGTCCTTGCCAAGGTTTCCTCGTTGGATTTGGACTCTGTCGGTTCATTCACAACCAAAATGTCTGTAAAGCTAGACTTAAGACGTCGACTGGAGAAAGCAATGCCATCTGCAGTGTCACACATTGAAATTTATAAAGCATTTAGTGCAAATCGGACAAATTTCTAGCAATATCGGACGTGGACCAGGCCACGGGATCTCTACAGTTTCTTCTGTTGCATCAGGCGGGGTCTTTGCCCCTCCCCCCACCCCTTCTCTTTCCAGGTACCTTGAATCTAGTTCAAAGTGCATATAAAAAAAAAAAACAACAAATTGGCTCATGTCCGCTGGTCATAAACCTGGGAGACTCGTCTGGAGACGTTCACAGAGTCAGATCTAGACCCTACAGTATTATTTCTTAATGTAGTCAATATCTTAAAAATGTGACCCCCTCCCCCAACATAAATTCTACATGTATAACGGAGGCTCCTATAGCTCAATCGGTCTCTGCACTTAGTGTTAAGAATCTAATGGGAATGTACGACTCCTTGTTCTTGCTCCTCTAGGTACCAAAAAGTGCTAAGGTGTCTCATAAGCTGCTCGAGATTGATCAAGAATGGCTCAGGAAAAGCGACCACGACGGGAACATTCCCGCAGACGTCCTTCACTCCAAGCTGCAAATTGTACAAATTCAGTAAATTACTATGTTAAATAAGCTACTCCGTCCGCATCGGTTTCTGGGTACCCACGGAGTATTGAGATAGTTGGCTCTGACAGGGTTAGGACTCGTCAGTTTGTAGTAGGGCAATCTGACCCCCCCCCCCCCAAGACAAACGAGCTCCTCCTCCACTGTATCTGGAAGGTGGATAAGTCATCTTCAAGTACCTCCACTGGATCGCACCCTAGTTGGCTGCATCGTACCTTCCATGGGACCAAGTGGTTAAAAAATATAAATATCTGGATTTAGATTCACATTTGTTCATTGGCTCAACAACCAGGACTATAATTCATTAATAAATTAAGACAAAGAAAAGAAAAAAGATTTGGCTCCGAATGGGGGAAGGTAGAAGAGGTATGTTGTGATTGGCAAATCCATCTGCCGCCCGGTACAGGAGTGAGAATTGAGAAATGTGCAATTTTGGGGCCCACCCCCACCGAAGTTCTTGGTTTTTTGCAAGGTCACAAAGCAGTGTCGTATTCCTCAAGGGCATTGGCTCTTTCTTCGGCTCCAGATTCTAAGTCATTCAACTGCTGCCGAACGTCGTTTTCCAGATGCGGAGGAACCACGAAGTGATCCTCGGGTTCCAGCTGTGAAGGTGCAGAGAAGTAGCCAGTTTTTCTCTTAGGAGCCTCAGAGGCAACCTCAATGAGGTTAAGGATTTCTTCCAAGGGCACAACAGACCCGTTGGAGTGTTTCTTCCGATAGAGACAAGGCCCGGAGGATGAGGAGGGTAGCTCGTCCTTCTCTTGGCCCGACGTTGCGCTGTGATTGATGGTGTTTTGCTGTAGGATCTGCACTGAAATTCCACCATCCTCCTCCAGTCCCTGAAACGTTCCCGGGGCAGAAGGCTCGGGGGAGTGCTGCCTGCTGCAGTGAATATCCACCTCTACTTCCACCCTGCTGCCAGTATTAAGGCCCTCAGCCTGCAGGTCGTCATCGCTGTCCAGACCATTCTCCGACTGGTTGCTGGAGAAAGTGGCACAAGATGGCTGCCGTTGAAAAGTGCTGGCAGAAGGAACCGGGTGGAGACTGCACCGCCGTTCCGGCCTGAGGATGAGGCCTCCATCTATTCCAGCCATGGCGTGTTCGTCGGAGGCCGTGGAGCCCACCTCGCTGCTCACCTCCGATACCGACATCTCGCTGCTGAACTCCGAGGCAATGCCGCTACTAGAAGATGGCGTCACCGAGTCTGGAGATTCCTTTGTGGCAGGCGTGGAAGGTAAGCCGGACGGACTGGGTAAAGACAGAGTATGCATTTCACAAGTGCAGGTATCCTCTCCGATATTAAGACAAACCACTAGGGCGGCGACGTTATCCTGGCAACCATAGCTTTGTGCTAAAGTGCAGAGCCTCTTAGCGGCTGAAAGCGGGTCCGGCAAGTGCCGAATGGTCTGCACGGCTTCCGTTACTGGCATGTACTCCCACAATGCTTTGTTCCCCAGAATCAGCAGCTCGTCCTGCACAGTAAGCGGTAACTTGGTGATATGAGGTTCAGGAAGCACCCATGGGTGTAGATATGTGCAGCCGAGCATACGTGTGCAGCAGGTTACGCCATTCACCTTGTTATCCTGCAAAACAAAAAATATATACTCTGCAATTCTTGGCAGTGAAGACAAAAAAAAACCTCTAGACCTTCAAGGAGAAACATAAAACCATGACTCACCTCTGTGATAATCGCCTTCTGCTCCTTGATCCTCAGAAGATCTTCCGGGCAGTGCTCGATGCTGAACGTGCGGGATAAAACCAACGGCTGCCCATTCCGACACAGCACGGCCTGACACGTCCCCACGTTGGCCACCGTCAAAGAGAAGTTGTTGCTGTGCTCGGGTGCGGTGTGTCCGATGTAACACAAGAGGGCGGAAGAGCCGAGTTTCTGACCTGCAGTCCCCAGCTTCCTAATGGGAGAAGTAACGGGCAGCAAGAGCCCAACATCCCCGTGGTTATTAGAGGGTTAACAAGGAGTCACATTGGGGGAGACTCATCAAAACTGGTGCAAAGGGAAATTGGCCCATAGCAGCCAATCAGATTCCACTTTTCAGAGCTTCTTTAGAAAATGAAAAACTAGAACCTATTGGTATGAGCAATTTAGGCTACCTTCACACTGGCGGTTCCCCCGCCAGAACAGCCTGCCGGATCTGTGCTACTGGAAGTCCAGTCCGGCCCCAGTCACTATAATGGGGGCAGGCAGGAGGTCTTGCGGTAGTCAGAACAGCCTGCCGGGAAAGGCTTCTGCAAGTGTGAAAGCTTCCTAAGCCAGTTTTCCTTTTTTAATAAGTCTCCCCCATTCTGTTTTTAACAATATAGTTTGGAAACTAGTGGAAATATATATCTCATATCCATCTTATTTATCCTTGTATCCATCCTGTCCATCAACCCAACCTGTCTGTTCGTCCCTCTTTCCATTCATTCGTCCATTCAGCCTGTCCTTCCCTCTATCAAGCTTGTCCTGCGATCTGTCCATTCCGTCCATCCAGCCTGTCCTTTCATGTGTACATTGATCCAATCCATCCATTCAATTAGCCTGTCTGTCTATCCATTCAACCCATCTGTCCATCATGCCTGTCCTTCCACCCATCCATGCAACCCGCCTGTCTGTCCGTCCATCCAACCCATCCTTCCATCGATCCAACCCATCTGTCCATTAAGCCTGTCCCCAGCCATCCATCCACCAGTCAGTCCTTCCAACTGTACATCAACCCAACCCGCCTGTCTGTCCATCCATCCAACCCATCTGTCCATTAAGCCTGTCCCCCCTAGCCATCCATCCATCCAACCCATGCATCCACCCATCCATCCAACCAGTCAGTCCTTCCAACTGTTCATCAATCCAACCCGCCTGTCTGTCCATCCGTCCTTCCATCAATCCAACCCATCTGTCCATTAAGTCTGTCCTCCCAGCTATCCATACAACCCATGCATCCATCAAGGATGTCCTTCCATCCAACCAGTCAGTCCTTCCAACTGTACATCAATCCAACCCATCTCTCCGCCCCCCCCCCCCTATCCATGCAACCCACCTGTCTGTCCGTCTATCCAACCCATCTTCCATCAATCCAATCCATCTATCCATTAAGCCTGTCTTCCCCCAGCCACCCAACCAACCCATGCATCCATCAAGGATGTCCTTCTACCCAACCATCCAACCCTTCCAACTGTACATCAATTCCACCCATCCATCTGTCTTGTCTGCCCACCATCTGGTCTATCCATCCTTTTACCCATGTATTCATCCACCCCAAGAAGACCTAAGGAGATGTACAGCAGAAGGACCAAATGCCACCATTGTGCACTAATAGCTGATAACGTAGGGCAGAGACCTGTGTGACACCAGGAACGTGTGGCACATGGACGTAGTATCACAGCTTGACTGCTGCACTTCTTCGAGAAGGACGTCTCCCATGGTGCACTGCAGCAGGCGCGGCACCTCCTCGTTTTTGTCCCCATCGAACATGCCGTACAGAGCCTCCACGCCTTCCGCGAAGTCACTGACCGTCAATGAAGACACACAGAGCCTGCAGGAGAGGAATCGACATTACTGCAGGTCTGCCCACAATGCCCACCGAACATGGATGGCGACAACACTCACTTATTCCTCTGACCAGACATCTCCGCTAAGCCATGATTCCAGGGAATGGACGGCACCGTCATCTCCGCGTTAGGCAGCGGCTTGTTGTCGATCTTCAGGACGGGGATGTGACTGCGGGAAGAGGCAAGAAGGGTCTGTTAGTAGATGGTGGCAGTGAAGCTTGGGGCAGTAATGTCTTGGTCTTCTCTTAAAGGTAACTGCCCACGTGGCAGATTATGCACATTTTTTTTTTTTTTGCAGAATAAATACAGTGTAATATTGTACCAGCAAAGTGAGTGAGAGCTGCCAAATGCCATGTACAGACATTGACCTGCCATATGGATTTTAAAATCCGCTGCGTGCCAGCTGTTTTGTGCAGATCCACGCCGTCTGCATAGTGGTTTTCTCCATAGACTTCAATGGGGTTGTTAAAATAAACAGAAAACTAAAACTGCCTAAAAAAACACACAAAAAACTAGATAAATGGTGCTGATTTATGTGTTTTTTTTCCAGTGTACATTTAAAATGTGAATACCTTTCTTTAATACATTATGTCTAGGCTGAGATATAAGTTACAGGCCCAGAACCTGAGGCTGCACTACTGATGCCATCCACTACAGTCCTGCTATGGAGACATGAGTTGTAGATATTTATGGTGACTTGGATCGGAATCTCTCAGTAGTGCAGCCTCAGGCATTGGGCGTGTAACCTCACATGATCATATCTCAGCACAGAAATAAGCTTTCACATTTTCGATGTTCACCATAATTTCTTCCGGCCTGTCTCTACACGTGTGTGCATTCAGCGCCCGTGCTGTGGACCACAATTTGCGGTCCACAACGCACAGGCACTGACATTGGGGCCACCGGGTTCAGATTGTGGACCCATTCGTTTAAATGGGGCCCGCAATCCGCATCCAACCGTCCACACAGCAAAAAAGTTGTGCTTGCGCTACTTTTTTGCGGTGCGGAGGCATGGCCAAAAACACCACGGAAGCACACTGTAGTGCTTCCGTGGTGCTCCGATCCGAGCCTCTGTTCGGCATCTCCGTGCTTGCGGACCCATTGAAGTGAATGGGTCCACGATCCGTGATGGGGGCTGCACACGGCTGGTGCCCTTGTATTGCGGACCCGCCGTATGCAGGCCACAATATGGCCACGGGCCGGCACCGGTCGTGTGCATGAGCCCTTAGGGGGATTTTTTTTGTGAGTTATAGTTATGTTGCATTCTGTGGCCTAGTGTCTACTGTTGCACTGATTTGTGATCCTGGCACTTTCCAAATTGACATCATTCAAGCTAGGGCGTAGTGCAGACTGCAGGACATTAGTGAAGTGAGTGCAGGGGGCAGTCAGACTCATGCAATACCTGAAGATGTCATGGAGCTGATGATCCAGGACCAGGTCGTGGTTCCCTTTCAAGTCCAGCTCTTGCAGGGCGGGTGGCAGGGAATCGGGCGCCGGGATTTCCATCAGACTGTTACAGCTCAAGTCAACCAGCTGCAGGAACAAAGAGCAGGCAACATCTCATGCCAGAGGCCGAGTCAGTGACAATGAGATGACACCATGTACACAAGTCTACAGCTGTAGCACAGCCTGCAGGGTAAGAGAGGGGGCAAGAGGAGAGATAATAGGGGATCAGAGCTAGAAGTGGAGAGCGAGGAAAGGTCTGATAGAGTAGGTCTTAGGCGGGGGAATGACCTGGATATGCGGCAGATGGAAAATCTCAGGAAACACGCTGATGCAGTTGGAGTGAGCGATGAGGGTGTGCAGATGTTTGAGGTTGGATACGGTGCTGGGAATGGACTTTAGGCGGTTTCCACTTAGGTTCAGCTCCTCCAAATGCTCCAGTTTGTTCAGTTTGCTGCAAGACAAGACTCCAGGTTGGTTCAAGGGGAATTTACCAGTCAAGGATTTACATGGCGGCTGTTAAAGGGGTTTTCCAGGCGTTTACTACTGATGACCTATCCTCAGGACCCCCGCCGATCAGCTGCTTGAATAGGCAGCGGCGCCCCCGTGAGCGCCGCGGCCTTCTCTTGGCTTTTCCTAGGCCAGTGACGTCACGTTCATCGGTCACGTGGCCTAGGAGTGGCTCAGCCTCATTCAAGTGAATGGTGCTTAGTGCGATACCAAGCCTGGCCACTATACAATGTACGGCGCTGTGCTCGGTAAGCTGCAAGAAGGTAGCGGCACTCATAGGAGCGCCGGTCCCTTCTCAAACAGCTGATGACCTGAGTATAGGTCATCAGTAGTAAAATCCCAGAACACCCTTTAAACACTGTTTGCTTCTCTGACCGTCTCACCTGGCGGGGAAGGTCTCCAGTTGGTTATAAGCCATGTGCAAGATCCTGAGGTTCACATGTATGGTCAAGAACGGGACGTACTGATCAGTCAGCTGGTTGTTGGTTAGGTAGAGGACCTGCAGCCTAGTTCCGCTCTCCTCTCCACTATACATCGATGGCAGGGACTCCAGTGCATTTGCGGACGCGTTAAGAAACCTGAGACTGAAGAGACACAAACAACGGCAAAGCAATAAAACTGTATACTATTTACACTGGTTTCCTCCCTGCGCTGTCAGAGGATTTGCCCAATTTAAGACGAGGCATGCACCTTGCCATAAATTAGGCACACCTCCAGAAGACCATACATCTGGAGCATTTAATAAATAGTAAATTTGCAGAAGCTTAAGTCCCGGCCCGGCTCCCGCCACTCCCATGTGGCGAGAATTGCTCAAAATGCCCATGTAACAAAATACTGACACACGGGCATGTAAAAAGCCTCAAAAAGGGGTCTTGCGGCTATTTTATATTTTTTTAAGCCCCACGCTGAAATTATACTTACTGGTTCCCCGTGGCGCTAGGGAGGCTCGTCCCTGTCCCCGCCTGCCATTGGCTGCTTCCCCAGAACAACGGATGGAGAAGCAGCAGTGGCGGGGTGGGACCAGGAGTGGCTCAGGAGCGGGGACCCTGGTAAGTATATTCAGCGTGAGGGGCTCAGCATATGGGGGGGCTTTTTTTAGGATTAGATAACCCCTTTAACCACCTAACTGTTTTGCCCGAGTCCAGCTCGGGCAGTGTGAAAAGTAACTAACTGGAGGGGGGAGGGCTGCTTTAGATGGTAATATCTCCACAATGGTGGCAGCTAGAAACATGCAACTAGTCTTGTATGAAAGCTGATAGTCCAGGCTTTCATACTTGACCAAAAAAGACAAGAAATCACTGTTAGAAATCAAGTCGGGAATAATCGCAAGTAAAACCTGTTTTACTTTCGTTTTCAGCTGCACTCACAGCATCCCGATTTCTATCAGTGATATCTTTCTCATTTTGGTATTGTCTGAAAGCTTGGAATGTCTGCTTTCAAACAAGATCAGTTGCATGTTTCTAGCTGCTACCATTCAGGATGGAGCAGCATTTAAAGCAGTTCCCCTCCAGTTAGCTACTTTTCCCACAGGAGGTTAAACTTCTTTTCAGGCCTTCAATCACCTCAGCCACGTCAGTATATGGTGGAATACCATTTTTTTTTTGCTACATAGCAATGTGATCAACTACACCATAGCAGCTGGCAAAACAGGTAAGGATGCACCCTTACAAACCTGTGTGGACACTCACTTTAAAGCTACAGAGAACAGGAAGTCAGGAAGGTGTCTCAGTAGATTGTGCTGGACATCCAGACTTTCGAGAGGGATGCAGTCAGTAGGACACGGCAGGTTCTTCAGCTGGTTGTGTCCGAGGAGCAGCTTCCTTAAATTGGGACACCCCATTACCCTAAAGGAAAGGTAGATGTTTAGCAGCAGACTCTCCAATTGTCACCTGCAATAAGGTTAATTTCCACAAGTACCTTAAGGGTAATTCTGTCAGTAGGTTCCAGCTGAGATCCAGAGCTTCCAGCTTCTTGGCTTCACAGACACAGTCTGGCACTGACGTTAAGCAGTTCCTTAGGCAAAGCAGATAGTTTTATTACATATTCTTCATGGCTGTATGTTTTGAAGTGGGGGTTGATGCTGAAACCCGTCGACGCAGAAGGAGCAGGTACAGACTATAGCCTAACTCGTAGGTCCCAATGCTGCAGTGCTTAAAGGGCATCTGTCAGCAGTTTTGTACCTATGACACTGGCTGACCTGTTACATGTGCACTCGGCAGCTGAAGGCATCTGTGTTAGTTCCATGTTCATATGTGTCCGCATTGCTTAGAAAAGGGATGTTTTAATATATGCAAATGAGCCTCTAGGAGCAACGGGGGCGTTACCATTACTCCTAGAGGTTCAGCTCTCTCTGGACTTTGACAGGCAGTGTAAATGTGATCAAGCTTGGCACTGTCAATCAAAGTGCCAAGGGCGTAGCAGCTGCAGAGAGAGCAGAGCCTCTAGGTGTAACGGTAACGCCCCCATTGCTCCTAGAGGCTCATTTGCATATTTCAAAACTTCATTTTTCTCAACAATGCGAGCACATACCGTATGAACATGGGACCTGAAACGCACTGCTAGACACTGTAATTGTGTTTCAATGTATTATGTGCTTGTGCCTGAATTTCCACGACGTTGCACAAGGAGTGGGAGGTCACAACAGACCCCAGAGGGCTGACTCCATCCTGCAGAGTAGTAAGTTATCTGAGGTAGAAGCAACAATGCAGCAGCCCTTGTGGACACTTACCTAGACTCCAGAGATAGTTCCATGCAGCAGCCTACAGAAGGGAACGATTACAGAAGATCCAAGCAACCCAGAGAGGGAGCGAGAATATTGGCCAAAGGAAGGTGATTGTCGTTATCAGGCTTTAGCCTCCTCTGCATTTGGTGGAGACATTCCAAGCTACCAGCTGACCACCATAACTAAAGGCAGAAGGGCCCCCTGTCCAGAGATAGTATTATTAAAGAGGATACTGTGAACCAGTGTATTCAACTGTATGACCGAGATAGTGCATCCCTCCAGCCTGGAGAAGCAAGAGAGGAAAACAACCCCTTATGCAACTTTTGGGAACTACTCTGAACAACTGACCGGGCTGCCATGCTGTAAATGACTTTTGTGCACATTGAGGACCTTTGGATCGTCTTCAGTAAAATACTGTGGATTTCTTAAGAAAACTGGTCTCCTTATTGGGCCAACCAATCATCTACTTGCCCCCAAGGGTGCTGGGGTAACAAAGACATCCGGGACCCTGCACCTGAAACCCATACCACCAATGGCACCTTGACTACCATCAGGTTGCAGAACCCCTTTAACCCAGAGAATGTCCTGAAGGAATCTGGTGCCTTCCTTCTCTTCTCTTCACCGCATGCCAAGGGGGCTGCAGAAACGTGAGTAGAGATACGCTAGTTGCCAGGCTGCATCTTCAGCTGCCAAGCGCAAATACAACAGGTCAGCCAGTGTAGTAGCAGTGCCCATGCCAGAGCTGGAACACCCTTACACTTACCTGGATAAGTCTAAAGAAACCAGCTGGGAAGGAGTCAGGTATACATTCACCAAGGTCAACTCTACAAGAAAAAAGACAAGGATGCAATGTGAGACGTGCAGATGACGGCACACAGGAGGAGCGGCAGATGTGGAGGCGGTGACGTACGGTTGGACGCAGCATAAATCGCTCTCAGGGAGAAGCCGCAGAGAATCAGCTCCTTCAGCTGATTGCGTTCGCAGTGCAATTGTTCTAAGTTCCCCAAGCATCTGAGGTCCAGGGCCGTCAACTGGTTATCTCGTACATCAAACTGGGTGACGTTGTCTATCCCCTCCAAGGTGCCGACGACTTGCGTAAGATGATTCATCCTATTGGAGGAGGAAGGTTTATAGTCACCGAGGCAATGAACCCATTCCCACCGAAGCTGCAAGAGCTTACCTCAAGTCTACGGACTTCAAGTGCGGCATGTTGTATAAAGTCTGAAGACTTAAAGACTCCATTCGGTTCCCAGCCATGCACAATTTGTCCACGGAGCCAAGTCTCTCAAACACAGGGGGTATGCTACTCAGATTGTTGAATGATAGACCCAAGCAGGAGAGCTGCTGGAGACACCCGAGCTCTTCTGGTAATGACGTCAAGCAGTTCCCGTCAAGGTTTAGCGTCTGCAGGCTGCATGCAAGTAGAGAGAATACATGGGATACATTAGATATCCATCCAAGCTGGGGGGAGTGAGGTTATAGGGTACCAAAAAAGGGGGTCAGTGTGTGCATAGGACACCAATACTCAAACATGGGGAACAACGGCTACACAACATAGGAGCTATGGACTCAAGGACACGGCCACTGAAATGATGAAGACCTGACCTGAGCATCTGCCCAACTTGTGGTGGTAAGTGCGTCAGCCCGTTACAGGACACATTCAGCTCCGTCAGCGTGGTGATCTCACATAACTGCAGGGGGAAGTCTCCCAGCTTGTTTTGGGACAGGTTCAGAACTCTCAGCTGAGAAAACCTTGAGAGGAACACGAAGAACAGCATGAACGTCGGTCATCTCCAAGGCTGCATCGCCGATGGTTGTGTCTTAAGGAAACGTGGACAAACCTGGACAGACTGGTGACCCCGGCCGCGCTGTGCAGCTGCAGGAAGTTGTGACGGAGGTTGAGGTTGGTGATGTCCTGACAGTAGAACAGGTGCTCAGGAATCTCCTCCAGGCTTTGACACGAGAGGTCTACAGTGCTTAGTCTCTGCGATACAACCTGCAATGAAGGAAGACTGAGATCGTAATGGAGAACGGAGGTCTTCAGTCTGAAGAATGTGTACCCCGGGGTGCGAGCAATGACCTCATGCTGGGATCTTAATAGGCTCAGTGCATGAGGGTACGATGTAATTTATTTAAGGGGAACCAGGCTGGATTAGGGTCGGTGACAGCCATAATAAACTGATAAACCGATTCATAAGCCAATGACTTCACTGGTGTCATCTATATTGTAGGCATCAACAAAATGATTGGATTATGGTAAATTAATAGGCTTATTGGGGTCATCGTGTACAGATATTACTTATGCACTGATCCTGAGTTACTTCCTGTATTTTACTCCAGAGCTGCACTCACTATTCTGCTGGTGCAGTCACTGTGTACATACATTACTTATCCTGTACTGATCCTGACTTACATCCTGTATTATACTCCAGAGCTGCACTCACTATTCTGCTGGTGCAGTCACTGTGTACATACATTACTTATCCTGTACTGATCCTGAGTTACATCCTGTATTATACTCCAGAGCTGCACTCACTATTCCGCTGGTGCAGTCACTGTGTGCCTGGTGTAGACAGGCTCATTATCTCCTTACTTTGGTTGCTTGGCGAAGCCATCTCTGATATTCTGCTGCAGAATCAAAGCTGACGTGGTAGGTGGGCGCTTGTGCCTCAGAAGAATAGAAGGCCAGGCAGTGCGGCCTCCGCTTCACCTCCTCTATCTGAAGATGGAAGACAAAAATGTCAGCAGCGGATAAAAGATCAGACTATGGGACTACAACGTATACACAAGACTAGACGGTCGGCCCCTCGTCAAAATGGAATTCTCCCCCAGAATACAGCAGCATTTGTGGACCAGATTTTTCTGCTGCAGTTTCTTTACTGTGGGAGATGCTGCGACTTCCCGCTGTGCTAGAGGCTGAGAGAGCTGCATTTTCATTATTTGGTCCAAAGAGAGAGAAGGATCCTCTGGATAGGAATATCTTCTGCCAACCTCTGCACAATAGTCATTTTGGGTAGTCCTGCCAATGATACCCCAGGTGTGTGCATTAGCCTACAATTCAGCACACCCAATTTTTCCATAATTTAAAAAAAAAATTTCCCTACAGCACAGAACATTATATAAGGGATAGCTATGAGAAGGCCCCTGCATAAAACCTGAAGGCACTGGTGACATCAACGCACCCACTCGGCATTCGGGGTCAAGCTGAAACCTGCATCCATAAACCTCTATGTAAATGAGCTTGTGAAAACCGACCCTACGTGTAACACGCATGTTTCCCTGTCCCATCAGGACTGTGTACAGAGGTGACTGTCTCATAAAAGGGTGTCGTCAGCTGCATGAAGGAAGTCGCCACGATGCCAGGGGCCTCACCTTGCCACCCACAAGGGGCAGAATGTGCATCTTCCCCGTCTGACAATCCTTCACGGATGACACAATTAGGCAGGTCCCGCACAGCACCACCATCCTCTCCGCCCACTTGTGAAGCTGGGTTTTGCCCTTGCGCACATTATACACCCCCGACAGCAGAATCCGGTCCAGCTGCTCCACAGAACTGGCTTTCTCTGAAAGATACAGAAAGTCTATGGTTACAGAACCCACTGCAATCAAGGGGGGATGGGGTTTGAAACCGTAACCCCTCGGACTCACAGGCTCATTATAATATCGCCATAGCAAAGAAATAGCAATACCGCGCCCTCTCGCCACTTCTTCATATTGCCATATTAAAGGGTATTCCCATCTCAGACAATAGGGGCATATCACTAGGATATGCCCCCATTGTCTTATAGGTGAATGGAGGGCGGCTGCGCATGCGCAGTGCGCCCTCCTTCTCGATATAGGTGTGGGTCCCAGTGGTGGGACCCGCACCTGTTAGACAATGGAGGCATATGCTAGCGATACTCCCCCATTGTCTGAGACGGGATAACCCCTTTAAAACAAACCAGGTAGCAAATGTTTTAATTCCCTGCAGCACCTCCGCAGGAGAAATGAAGTATTACATGGTGCCCAATGAATGGGCCATTGGGTTGTCAGTGTAAGGAACATGTGCTGGGTCCTCCAGAAGGATGTCCTTCGTAGATACTCTCTCTGCTCTGACTAGTGCATGGAGGCTTCAAATGAGGGACTCCCAACAACCCTTTAAATGCCCATAGGATTCTTCTGGCATCTAGCAGAGGCGAACAGGTTTCAACACCCAGCTGAGCACCTCTGACCCTCGTTTCAGAGATCAGTGGGGATCTTAGTCCCTGGAACCCCCCCCCCCCACTGATAAAACCTCAGAAGTTTCTGAAACCAAAAATGCACTTTAAACTTTTACCCAAAAAAAAAAAAAAAAGGTAACATAAACCTGAAGTGCCGCATTGTTTCTCTGCCGCCGGTCATAGGGGCTGGGATTAGCTTATGATGAGAAATCTCAAGATCTGCAGATTCTTCAAGCACAAGGGTGGAACGGAGGCACCAATCAGAAGCCCAGGACACGAGGACCCCGCCGCTCCCCATGTCTTACCATTATAAAACCGAATCATGCAGCTAAGATCGGAGTGGGCGGCCTCTTCCTGGATCCGAGCAGTGTCCCGAAATCCCAGATCGGACAAGTACTTGTAGATGATGTGCAGGGGTCGTTCTTCAGGTTCTAACCTCCTGAAAACAAAACAAAAAAATAAAATAAAAAATGTACCGCTATCTATATGTTCATATCCTGGGTAAAGCCGTAAGCCATAGACGATGCACCTAAAGGCACGTGGCTTATGTCCTTGTAGATTGTAATCATTCTAAAGCTGCTCTAATAGAAATCAGTTTTAGGGTTTCAATGCCTGGTGATTATACCCACTAGTCAGACTGAACAAGTGAAGCTGCAGTGTAAAGCATGAGGGAAGGACAAAGGGAAAGAGATACAGCGTCCTGTACAGTCCAACATTTTTTGTAATGATAGTCTATGGTGTCACCCTGTCTGAACCGCTGGTAACAAAAGGGAGGACACCCCTAAGTGATAATGACCAAATTGTGCCGAGTGTCCCTATTCTGTGTGTCCACCATTAATTTCAAGCCCTTAACTCTCTTGGACATGGAGGTCACTAGATCTTCACAGGTTCCTCTGGAATCCTCTTCCTCCTTCATGATGACATCACGTAACTGGTGGATGTTACAGACCTTGCGCTCCTCCACCTTCTGTTTGAGGAGGCCCCACAGATGCTCCATAGGCTATAGGTCTAGAGACATGCTCGGCCGGTCCGGCACCTTTACCCTCAGGTTCTTTACAAGGCAGTGGTCGTCTTGGAGGTGTTTGGGGTCGGTGCCTTGAGGAGCCACTTTGAACTTCCAGTGACAAGTATGAGAGAGTGTGAGAGCGATAACACCTAATGTAACACACCTGCTCCCCATTCACACCTGAGACCTTGTAACACTAACGAGTCACATGACACCGGGGGAGGGAAAATGGATAATTGGGCACAATTTGACCATTCTCACTTAGGGGTGTCCTCACTTTTGTTACCAGCGGTTTAGACATTAATGGCTGTGTGTTGCGTTATTTTGAGGTCACGGCCAATTTACACTGTTATACAAACTGTACACTGGCTACTGTACATTGTATCAGAGTGTCAGATCTTCAGTGTTGTTCCAGGAAAAGATAGAATAAAATATTTACACAAATGTGAGGGGTGGACTGACTTTTTTGAGATACTGTCTATATTAGGGCTCATTCACACGACCGTATTTTCTGTTTTTTTTGTGACCATACGCGGAACCATTCATTTCAATTGGTCAGCAAAAAAAACGGAAGGGTCCTCCAGGCACAGTGCTCCTCCCTCCGAATTCGATATAGGCGGTGGGACCCGCACCTATAAGACAATGGGGACATATCCTAGTGATATGCCCCCATTGTACAAGATGAGAATACCCCTTTAAGGGTAAGTTCACATGCAGCATATATGCTGCGCAATTACACAGCGGCATCTACAGGAGATTTTAAAGGGGTATTCTTATCTTACACATTGATAACATCACTAGAATATGTCCTCGGATACTCACTCCTATCTCCAGAACGGGGCCCCCAAAGTGAAGAAGAGCCCCCCCTGCAGGCACAGCCACCCCTCCATTCACCCCTGTGGCTGTGCATGCGTGGTATGCCCTCCATTCACCACTTTGGGACTTTGCGCCTAACTATTTTTTGGAACTCATGAGGGTGGCCGCACATACTCTGCTGCTCTCTTTTTACTTCGAGGGTCCGTTCTGGAGACAGGAGCGGGTCCCAGAGGTGGGGCCCACATCTATCTGACACTAATGCCATATCCGAGCGACATGCCACCAGATGGGAATACCCCTTTAAGTAACTGTGGAAACGCACCACAGATTTCTCCCTTAGCAACACTTAAGTGAAATCTACGACAACTTCACACAGATTTTGCTGCAGTTTTTGTGGCCAAATCCGTGGCGGAGTCTTTTACACGGATCTTACGTCCCGTGTGGTCATTCCCTGACTGATCATGGCTGAAGCGTGCTTACAACCAGGTCCCTTCTCCGGCCCCTCCCCCGCCATTACACAACGAGCCTCCGTACACAATGCCAATCTAACGAATAAACATCTTTATCGAAGTGCCGCCTAATCTCAAGACAAACCGGCCAAGTCTTCCAGTATCTGCAGTGGACAATGTTATCAGCCCTGGAGCGGTGCCAGGTATACACCTGATGATATACTGCAGGAGGCCGCCGCCACGTCTTACTCTCGGGGTAATACAACCGCTAAACAGCTAATCTTACTAGTTTCGTAGCGATGTCCCCTCACCTGTAATAGTCACACACTGTCCACGAGCCTGGGAATCCTAGATGTAACAGTGGCCAAACTGGTTGTCACTGAGCAGTAAGTGTTTGCTTTTCCTGCAGCGCCTCCACAGGGGAAAAGAGGGATTACAAAGTCCTCACTGAAATATATGGACTGTCTGTGTAATGCATGTCCATGACAGGTCCTCCAGAGACTGAGGCTCTCTCTCCACTTCGGACAATCCTTACTATCACGAGGAGGGTCTAGAGCAGTGTTTCTCAACTCCAGTCCTCAGGACCCACCTACCGGTCATGATTTGAGAATGAACACCTGTTGGTAAGTCCTGATGCACTGACACTAATTATATGACCTGCTGAAAACCTGACCGGCAGGTGGGCCCTGAGGACTGGAGTCGAGAAACACTGCTCTAGAGAATAACAAAGAGTCCACCTGCTGGGACCTCCAGCGATCAGCTGTAATATCTCTAAGTGTTCGATTTCCCTGCAGCGCCACCACAGGATAAATTAAGAATTACATCTGTTCCCAATCCAGCCAATGGATTGTCTGGGTAATGCAGGAGAGAAGTCCTCCAAAGAGGCTACCTGCAACCAAGAGATGAGGATCCTGACCAGAGGACCCCTCTCTATAAACACAGAATTATCTACTAGGGTATAGGACGATGGGATTTTCAGCAGCCCTGACCTCTCAAACCTGCTGACAGTGGTAAAGCAGGCTAATCATTCCTAGGTTAATGGGGACGCTACCTGCATGACCGAGGAAAACAAGTTTATGACCCACTAGTGATGTGATCACAATTGTCCTGTGGGCGGTCCTTTTATCTGCAGTGTCCTGGACTCTTTGCACCAAACTCTCCCCAGACCCAACCCCCTGCACTTGAGTGACAGCTCTAACGTCCAACCAGAAGACCACCAGAGACGTCAGTCAAGAGTATAGGTCAGTGCAGAGAGTCCTGGAGATAAAAGGACCGCCCACAGGACACTTGTGATCACATCCCTAGTGGTTCTTATGCAGGTGGCGTCCCCATTAACCTAGGTATGATTAAACTGCTTTACCCATCACCTATCCAGCAGGGTCTGCAGTTTTTAGTGGTCAAGACGACTGACGGACTCTCTTTAAAAGGCTTTTTCCATACATCCTAGTAAGGAATTCTGAGTTAAAGGGGTTTTATCATCTGAGATATTGATGGATATGCCCCAATGTCAGGTGTATTTCTCCCCCCCCCCCCCACCCCCACCCAAAAAACCAAAAAGTTTCAAGAAAAAAATTTTTCAAGAAAATAAAACACTCCCTTTAAGGATACTGAAGAACCTATGGGGACAGTGCAAGGTTCTTTAGACACGCCTGCACGCCGCATCACTAGGAAGAGGTGCTCAACCAAGATGGCAGCACTGGTGTTCACGAATGGAGGCACCAGATAAGGTAAGTAGTTGGGGTGACCTCCACTCTGGAACTTACCTGGCTCTATTTGTGTTTATCTGAATATTTCTCTCTAAAAGCAAGGACATAGTGGAAAGAGGGCAGCAGAAGTATGAGGAGTCTGCAGGGTACACGTTGCTGTTTATGGCAGCCTGTACTTTGCCTGAGGAGCAGCAGACACATTGTAGGACCACCTTAGACCATGCTCACAGTCTTCTCACCTGACCAGGTCTCCATTGAGCTGCACATACAGGTTCTCCGTCCCTTCACTGAGCAGGATCTCAGAGGCCGTGGTGTCCACAGTGCAGAGGACCACGTGGAGATCACAAATGGAGGATGTGTGGTCCGTGCCATAGACGTAGACACATCCTCTGCTGGGGTCTTCTCTCAGCCATTCTTTCTCTCGTGATCCCAAACAGCATTTCTGACTCAAGCAATTTTTACTCCCGCTGCGTTTCATATTTCTCTGTAAAAAAAAAATGTAAAATTTTCCTCCATCAGTCCAAATCCATAAGGAAGCAGCTGCAGCCTACTGATAGTATTATGAATGTTAACCAGTTTACTTCTAACAGCTCCCTCTGCTGGCGGCACTTCACATATTTATTCACTATACAGCAGACTGCCTCTCTGGGCTACACAGGCTTGTTTAAAAAAAAAAATCCTAATCAGGCACCCGGGTGAAAAAATACTGCAGATGAAATCTTAAATAATTATAGCTATAAAATGTCTCAAGAGATATCATCCTTTCTTCAGATCCTCCTCCTAGACACATACTTAAAAGTAGGGAGCGGTATTATAGTAGTTATATTCTTGTACATAGGAGCAGTATTATAGTAGTTATATTCTTGTACATAGGAGCAGTATTATAGTAGTTATATTCTTGTACATAGGAGCAGTATTATAGTAGTTATATTCTTGTACATAGGAGGCAGTATTATAGTAGTTATATTCTTGTACATAGGAGGCAGTATTATAGTAGTTATATTCTTGTACATAGGAGCAGTATTATAGTAGTTATATTCTTGTACATAGGAGGCAGTATTATAGTAGTTATATTCTTGTACATAGGAGCAGTATTATAGTAGTTATATTCTTGTACATAGGAAGGCAGTATTATAGTAGTATATTCTTGTACATAGGAGCAGATTAAGTAGTTATATTTGTACATAGGAGCAGTATTATAGTAGTTATATTCTTGTACATAGGAGCAGTATTATAGTAGTTATATTCTTGTACATAGGAGGCAGTATTATAGTAGTTATATTCTTGTACATAGGAGCAGTATTATATAGTTATATTTTGTACATATTTATAGTAGTTAATATTCTTGTACATAGGAGGCAGTATTATAGTAGTTATATTCTTGTACATAGGAGCAGTATTATAGTAGTTATATTCTTGTACATAGGAGCAGTATTATAGTAGTTATATTCTGTACATAGGAGCAGTATTTATAGTAGTTATATTCTTGTACATAGGAGCAGTATTATAGTAGTTATATTCTTTAGGAGCAGTATTATAGTATATTTCTTGTACATAGAGCATTATAGTAGTTATATTCTGTCAGTATATAGTAGTTATATTCTTGTACATAGGAGCAGTATTATAGTATATCTTTTGGGAGCAGTTATAGTAGTTATATTCTGTCTTGTACATAGGAGCAGTATTATAGTAGTTATATTCTTGTACCATGGAGCAGTATTATATAGTTATAGGAGCATATTATAGTAGTTATATTCTTGTACATAGGAGCCAGTATTATAGTAGTTATATTCTTGTACATAGAGCAGTATTATAGTAGTTATATTCTTGTACATGGGAGCAGTATTATAGTAGTTATATTCTTGTACATGGGAGCAGTATTATAGTAGTTATATTCTTGTACATAGAAAATGTTTTTGCACACTGTCCAACAGGATTATTTCTTGCAGATTTCCTATGAGTAGACACTGGGCACTTTCTCGTTACCCATACCTAGAATAGGGCTGCAGCAAATGATTATTTTAGTAATCAAGTAATCTATTGATTAATCCAACGATTAGTCGAGTACTCTAACAAGAAATAACTAATTAAAAGAACGTTTACCTTTATAAAAAGTCATCAGACTCCCCCCATGCCATCATTCCTATATGCCATCAGGCCCTGGTGCCACCAGCCTGCCCCCCAGGTGCCTCCAGCCTGCCCCTCCGTTACACCTGTATACAGGACCATATACATGATATAGACAGATATAGGAGACACCTGTATACAGGGACCATATACATGATACAGTTATTGAGGTCTATAGGAGACACCTGTATACAGGGACCATATACATGATACAGTTATTGAGGTCTATAGGAGACACCTGTATACAGGACAATATACATAATATAGACAGGGAGGTCTATAGGAGACACCTGTATACAGGACAATATACATAATATAGACAGGGAGGTCTATAGGAGACACCTGTATACACGGACCATATACATAATATAGACAGGGAGGTCTATAGGAGACACCTGTATACAGGACCATCATACATAATATAGACAGGGAGGTCTATAGGAGACACCTGTATACAGGACCATATACATGATATAGGACAGGGAGGTCTATAGGCGACACCTGTATACAGGACCATATACATAATATAGACAAGGAGGTCTATAGGAGACACCTGTATACAGGACCATATACATGATATAGACAGATATAGGAGACACTTGTATACAGGACCGTATACACGATATAGACAGGGAGGTCTATAGGAGAACACCTGTATACAGGACCACATATACATAATATAGACAAGGAAGTCTATAGGAGACACCTGTATACAGGACCATATACACGATATAGACAGATATAGGAGACACCTGTATACAGGGACCATATACATGATACAGTTATTGACGGTCTATAGGAGGCACCTGCTATACAAGACCATATACATAATATAGACAGGGGGGTCTATAGGAGACACCTGTATACAGGTATTCTTCTGTACAGGTGGACCAGCACAGAACAAGTACAAGCACACTACACCTCTGCACAGCACACGGCAGGTGACAGCTGTGTACCAGCAGGGGGCGCTGAGGAGCACTGGCCATAATCTGTCAGCACAGCGCTGCTCTCCATCACACGCTTCATGCAGCCAGTCACCTCCAATGACAGACGCCCACCTTAAGCACTCGAACCGCTGCTCCCCGTGCACCGGTATTGGGCCGGTTCGGTTCAGGCCCTCCCTCCCCGTTGGGTCCCACGACAGGACCCGGTCTCTGGCCGTCCATTTCCACGGCTTGCAGAACGACTGACAGCCAGCAGACGTCCAGCCAATCCCCGGAGTCCCCGCCCACTAGTCGAATGACAGTAAGATCCGTTCAGCCAATCACGCAGAGACTGACACTTGTGCTGCTAATCCAATAAAATGGCCCGCCCACTTTGCGTACAGTAATTTTCAGCAAATTAAGCCGCCCCCGCTGCCATCTTAACTGCTGGCACCTCACCTGCTGTCTGTACCTTGCCCTTCTCGTGACGTATGAGGCGCGACGCGAGCCGTGTAAGGTTAGGGCACTGGGGCAGCTGCCCTTTACAGTCAGCTGGTTAATGATTATACCCATTGCTAACAACTGGGATCCTGGAAAGGGCTGATCATTAAACCCTCACAACACTTATAGATAACATGGAGCTGCCCTTTAAGAATGAACATTGGGGCGCAGGAGAGGGCTGAGATCAGCTTATCACATACTATAAAAGGGCTGAGCAACCTCCAGCACTCCAGCTGTTGCAAAACTACAACTCCCAGCATGCCTACTTACTGTTATTCCCAGAACATCCATAGAAATGAATGGAGCATGCTGGGAATTGTAGTTTCACAACAGCTGGAGAGTTAAAAGTTGCTGACCCCTGCTCTGCGTAAATTGCAAGGGATCGGTGAAGCCAAAAAAAAATAATAATTTCTAATGAATTTTGATCACTTATCCCATAAATGAACACCTGCATTCCCAGTTACTCCAAATTCCTTGCAGCGGAGTTACAAAAAGCCCAGAGTAATCAAACTCTGCAGTTTCCATACACTCAGAGAGATGTGAAAATAGACTACTGACACCCCTATGCAGCCTGAAAATGGTATAATCTCAGGTGATCATGGAGGGTCAAGCACTACCATTCTTACTTGTTCTATTATTAGTATATAATAGATATATACAGTACAGACCAAAGGTTTGGACACACCTCATTTAAAGAGTTTTCTGTATTTTCATGACTATGAAAATTGTAGATTCACACTGAAGGCATCAAAACTATGAATTAACACGTGTGGAATTATATACTTAACAAAAAAGTGTGAAACAACTGTAAATATGTCTTATATTCTAGGTTCTTCAAAGTAGCCACCTTTTGCTTTGATTACTGCTTTGCACACTCTTGGCATTCTCTTGATGAGCTTCAAGAGGTCGTCACCTGAAATGGTTTTCACTTCACAGGTTTAATAAGTGGGATTTCTTGCCTTATAAATGGGGTTGGGACCATGAGTTGTGTCGGGCAGAAGTCAGGTGGATACACAGCTGATAGTCCTACTGAATAGACTGTGAGAATTTGTATTATGGTAAGAAAAAAAGCAGCTAAGTAAAGAAAACGAGTGCCACCCATCATTACGTTAAGAAATGAAGGTTAGTCAGTCCGAAAAATTGGGAAAACTTTGAAAGTGTCCCCAAATGCAGTCGCAAAAACCATCAAAGTGCTACAAAGAAACTGTCTGACATGAGGACCGCCCCAGGAATGGAAGACCAAGAGTCACCTCTGCTGCGGAGGATAAGTTCATCCGAGTCACCAGCCTCAGAAATCGCAGGTTAACAGCAGCTCAGATTAGAGACCAGGTCAATGCCACACAGAGTTCTAGCAGCAGACACATCTCTACAACAACTGTTAAGAGGAGACTGTGTGCAGCAGGCCTTCATGGTGGAAACCACTGCTAAGGAGAACACAAGGAATGGACATTAGACCAGTGGAAATCTGCGCTTTGGTCTGATGAGTCCAAATTTGAGATCTTTGGTTCCAACCACCGTGTCTTTGTGCGACGCAGAAAAGGTGAACGGATGGACTCTACATGCCTGGTTCCCACCGTGAAGCATGGAGGAGAAGGTGTGATGGTGTGGGGGGGCTTTGTTGGTGACACTGTTCAGGATTTATACTGAACCAGCATGGCTACCACAGCATCTTGCAGCGGCATGCTATTCCTTCTGTTGTCGTTTAGTTTGGACCATCATTTATTTATCAACAGGACAATGACCCCAAACACCTCTAGGCTGTTGTAAGGGCTATTTGACCAAGAAGGAGAGTGATGGGGTGCTACACCAGATGACCTGGCCTCCACAGGTCACCAGACCTGAACCCAATCCAGATGGTTGGGGTGAGATGGACCCCGCAGAGTTGAAGGCAAAAAGGGCCAACAAGTGCTAAGCATCTCTGGGAAACTCTTCAAGACTGTTGGAATACCATTCCAGGTGACTACCTCTTGAAGCTCATCAAGAGAATGCCAAGAGTGTGCAAAGCAGTAATCAAAGCAAAAGGTGGCTACTTTGGAGAATCTAGAATATAAGACATATCTTCAGTTGTTTCACACTTTTTTAAGTATATAATTCCACATGTGTTAATTCATAGTTTTGATGCCTTCAGTGTGAATCTACAATTGTTCATAGTCATGAAAATACAGAAAAACTCTTTGAATGAGAAGGTGTGTCCAAACTTTTGGTCTGTACTGCATATAATATATATAATATAACTATCTATTATTTTGTTGAGTCGCCCCACAAGGGATCGCGCGAAGAGTGCAGGCGTATGCACTGCTCCATCGAAATCAATGGGTCAGCGCATACGGATACGGGCGAATCTACAAGAAAGGACCTCACATTCACGTACTTTCTTCAAATAAAACGGAGCGCCAGGCTGAGCATGCGCATTGCCGCTCCATTCATCTCTATGGGGCTCTGGAGATAAAAGCGCACAGCGCTCAATTATTTCCAAAGTTTGCATACCTGACCGTTCATTTCGGGGGATCCACGTTCTTGTGATTGGTGGGGACCCTACCAATCTAACAGTTCGGGGGGTCCTGAGTGGTAAGGGGTCCCTGTTAGCGTGATCAGTGGGGGTCTGGCAGTAGGACCCCCCCACCCCCACACTGATCTGATAGTTACCCCCCTATTCTGTGGATAGGGGATAACTTGTTAAAAACCGGGATATCCCTTAAGTCTACAGGACCACTGAAAAAAACGGAATCCAAACGAGAAAAAAAAAAAAAAAGACCAAGGGACGTAAAAACCCGACACACATTGGATATACTGCAGTTCTGTGCTATAAACAGGTGTCTGTCCGGCCATACTGGGAGTTGTAGTTATACACCAGCTAGAGACTAAATCTGAGTCGCCTAGACGTGGGAGGTAAATTCAAGTCCTGACCGGGCCCGGACTGCTGAGGACAAGTCCATTTCCCCACAAACACGTGAGCCTAAACTCTATCTTTAGTTTTCGCTATTATTAGGACCTGACATTTACCCAGATTATTCTGGATTATTAGAAAGAGGTGGATTAAATGTACTTCAGAGTCTGCAGCAAAACGCCTAGAAATCAAATACAAACATAAAAACTGCCGGTCAGGTCATACGTGCTTAGGCTTCCGCCTCTGATCACATTGTCATCATTTATTCTCTCCTCTGCTGTGGGGATGTTCCTCTGTTATTCCTCCCAGAAATGTCAAATAAACCAACAGGTGTTCCCCATTGCCTTGTTGTGTCCTTAACCTGGCCTGGACAATTTTGCAGTGAGTGGCAAATTTATTTTATAAACTTCTAGGGGGAATAAGAGAGGAACAACCCAACACAGAGCTGTAAGAATAGAAGCTCCCGAAACTGGTATTACATGGGAAGACAGATCTGTCAGGAGAGGGGACGGGTCACCATTAAAGGATAGTGCTGTAATACAGATGGTACAACTCCCATCATTTCTGCATGAAACGGCAAAGCTGAGAAGACGAGGGGGGCGCCCGCGCCTCATCAGCTATCGGCAGGGGTGCCTGGAGTCGGATCCCCATCATTCTCTCAACTCCTGACGATAGGCCTATGTAAAATCCCAGAAATCCCCTGAATACACTGACGACTAGTCCGCTGGGTTTTAGTGGCTTTTTTGCCTCACAGAAATTAAAACAGCCACAGAGCGTCAAAAAAAAAAAACTACTTATAGGTGCCTTTGCCTAAAGACTTATTCACACTGTGCAGTCAAATTCCGGTTTCAGGTTGCGATTACCGCAAAATTGCAGCAAAACAGTGTTTTTGTGAAACCGCTGCAAAATCTGCTGCATTTTGCCATGATTTCGCAGTGAGAACCCAGAAATTGACAGCGCTGTGTGAATAGAAGCCTAAAGTACACAAAAAAACATTTCCTCCTAAAATTAGAAGAAGAAAAAAATAATGACTTACCTGAGAGTCATCCCTTCTGGGTGGGAACGTTACATGGTCTGCAGGAGCCGTCACCCAGCTTTCCACAGCTTCTGAATGGCGTATAAATTCTACCTTACTATGGAAGAGGACGCCTGAAGACAGATCACTACACTAATGGCTCATGCACGCGAACGTATTTTATTGCCGTGTCCGTTTTTTTTTTGCGGAACCATTCATTTCAATGGGTCTGCAAAAAATAACCAAGTTACTCCGTGTGCATTCCGTTCCTGTATGTCTGTTCAATATTAGGGACCGGCTGTTCTGTTCCGCAAAATACGCAATGCACACGGAGGTCATCCGTATTTTTTGCACATCCGTTTGCATGAACTATAAACTGGTATTCCTGCAGTTCCATGCGGAGCTAAACCAGCACTGCAGTCCCTTCATTTTTTTTTGTTCCAAGTGATTGTCCACCTTTTTTTTAAAACTTCATTAAGTCCACATTTATGAGCTTATCCACTTCTTAATATATCTTTATAGAAGGCTGTAAATTACCTGCAGCCACCACTAGAGGGAGCTGAAGAAATGACCGAGTCCTGTTTATACTCTAACCATATGGTAAATTCGCTCCCTCTAGTGGCGGCTGCCGGGAGTGTTTTGCAATTGAATTCTGTGCAGGGGATTTGAAACTAAGTCATAAATCAGTACAGTTTTTTGGACTAAAATGAACACGGTGGACGTTTACTTTAAAGGTCACATAATTTAACGGCAAAACCTCTAAAACTTAAAGAAGAACTCCCGCAAAAAATGTTATTCCATGTCCTGCTAGAAATGTACATGATGTAATCTGTAGTGAATGTCATTTCTTACCAGTGTCTGTATTTGTGAGTTAGATCTCCCTGATGTTTCTCATCTGTGTCATGTGACCAGCAATCAGACTCACCAGATAACACAGCATCTTATGTGTGGACAGGAAGTCTATTTCTCTATGTATTCCTATGGGAGCCTCATTTTCAGTCTCATAGGAATGAATAGAGCAGTAACTGGCTTCCCGTCCTGGGTCAGTTGGAGGTCAGGGAGTTGGTCACATGACCCAGCTACAATTAGAAGAGAGGGGATAACTCACAGATACAGTCACTGATGAGAAGATTACATTCACTACAGATTACATCATGCACCTTTCTTACAGGTCAGAGAATAAACATTTTGTGGGAGTTTTTAAGAACAAAACCATAATGAAAGTATTTATTTTTTTGTTTGTTTTTTTAACTCTTTATTAGTCACTTTTCATAATTTGTTTCAACCAAAAGACGATAATACACAGCAGTCTAGTAACCCATGAAAATGTTTACACCCTTAATGCTCCCCGATGACTTATTTTTTTTTTTTTAAGTTTTTTTTTTTACAATTTTGCTTTTACATCTCAAAAATAAGTCTGCGGTAATTAGCAGTTTCGTTGTCCACCCCTCTCACAGACGGAATTTGAATGTTCTTTTCGATGAGGCCGCCGGAGGGGGTGGGGTGGGGTGGGCAAGAGATGGGAGGGTGTCTGAAGAAAGTGTAAACGTACTGGAACGGGGAGGGGAAATTATTGATTTTAACAGTAGGGAGCCCCGGAAAAAAAAAACAAAAAAATAAAAACACAGGAGTACCAACAATGTGGCAAATAAAACGTCTGCCCAAGTATTAGGCAAGAGCCACACCAGGACTGCGGGGGCGAGGGTGTAGGAGGGGTGTGTCTCCTCTCTCTTTTTTTTTTTTTTTTTTGCTGCTGCTGCCCTTTGTTCTTAACGAATGATCCAAACTAATTTCACCGGCGAAACCGTTTCTACGCGCAGAGAGGGGCAGGCGGATCATTCCCGGGCCTCCCATGAGGACGTCGGAGCTACCGGCACCCCCCCCTCATTATTTACAGAATAATTTCATTCATTTGAGGGGGTGACGCCGCTCTTCCCTTCTCCTTAGCAGGCCCAGCAAATCTACAAATGATTAAGAAATTAGCAGCTGCAACTAACGAAAAAATTTAAAAAAAAAAACAATAAATCAGATACTGTATACAGTCGCTCCTTTACATCTGTGCATCATCCTACCTACTGAAAGTCACGGCTTCAGTACCATAAATCTACATACCATCCAGTAGAAGGGACCTCCAGGCCAGGCCACCCACGTCCCTGCCCTATAACCCAATACAACCTGCGGGGGGCGCTGTAACCTGGACACGCTCCTTGCAGAGAGATTAACAGTAGTAATTTACAAAGAAGTTACTATCAGGCGCCAAGTGGCAGATTTAAGGGAGGGGGGGGGAGGTTAGTTTAGACAGAGGCTGCGAACTAGCACTTTTAGGTGGGTGGGGGGGGTCGTTAAGTATCGCAGAAGAAAGTGCAGGCGAATGAAGGGAGCAGCGATTCGTTCCTCGGATTAGGGCGTTTATTCTAAAAACAAGAGCTTCTTCTCCGTTCTAGAGAGAGGTGAAGTAAGGAGCCTGGAAGGCGTCTGCAGGAATGTAACAGAGGAGAAAAGGGAGGGGGGAGGGGGGGGGGGGTAAGGAGACGAACACAAAAAAAATAATCCCATGAGATCCGGCCTGGAAAATCAACTCTTATTCCCGGCGGGAAGGGTGAGGGTTGGAGGAGGCAGGCTGCTCCCTCTGGCGTTGAGGAGGAGAGAGGCAGCAGTGTCCTTGCCTTGTGTTCATTGCTTCACTCGGTTGCAGAATGTCCCTCAACCTTTTCAGCTACCCAAGGCCAAAGTGCAATCGTTGGCAATCCAAGGGCATCGGCTCCAGCCCAGAGTTCCTTCATCTTGGGTGGGGAGGGTGAGAGGAGACGCAGCGCCGTCTTATTGCCAGGACTGAGGGGGGAAGTTGCTCACTTCGGCGAGGTCCTGCATAGCCGAGCCCTTATGGTTATATGTCAGCTTGATCCGCATGCGCAGCTGTTGCTGCAGGGAACAAAAAAAAACAGGAAAGGGACCGTTAATTATTGGCGCCTTCATTGTTTACCTCCAGTCGTGTTCATGTGACGCACGCGGGTGCACGGGTCCACGTCACGTAACAAGCCATGCAGCCACGTTTCCATCACATTGGCCAGGACAGGTTCAATGGGAGGTAAACAATGTAGTTTCCTATTGATGACAGCAAGCAGAGATCTTAAAAATGGTGCCAAAACAAATATACAAAATCTGTTCTAAAAATGCAGACAAAGAATAAGCTTTATTTTCTGTCACGCCCCTTTAACCCCCTCCCTGACACGACAATTTTCCATTTTTGCATTTTTCGCTCCCTGGCTTCCCGGAGCCATAACTTTTTTTAATTTTATTTTTTTTTTATATATATCCATACCTTAAAGGGTTGTCCGGGTTCAGAGCTGACCCTTATATTCACCCAGGCAGCCCGCCTGAACAGGAATCGGAACATCCTATGCTCCGATGCCCTCGCTTTGCCCTGCGTAATTAGCACAGGGCAAAGGCATTTAGCCCGGTTTCCGGTGACGTCACCGGCGCTGATGGGCGGGCTTTTAGCGCTGCCCTTAGCCAGTAAAACGGCTAGGGCAGCGCTAAAGCCGGCCCATTACAGCGGTGACGTCACCGAACTCACTGCCGGGCGGAAGCGTCCGCCCGGCAGTGTGTTATGTAAACAAAAGAGCCCTTGCCCTGCACGATCCAGCATGAGATGCTCCGATGCCACTGTTCAGGCGGGCCTGCTGGGTGAATATAAGGGTATGTCCGGGTTCAGCTCTGAACCCGGACAACGCCTTTAATTTTTTTTTTTTCCATTCACATAGCCGTATGAGGGCTTGTTAGTTATACATTCTAATGCCACCATTTAACATTGCATAGGAAAATCCAAACAGGGTGGAAATGGGGGAAATGAATGCAATTCCCACAGGTTTTTTTGTTGTTTTTTTTAAACAGCCGTTCACTAAGCAATAAAAATAATTTGTGCCCTTTATTCTCCAGGTCAGTACAAATCTGGAGATACCACATATGTATAGTTTTTCTTGCGTTTTAATACTGAAGAAAAAAAAGTTTGAACATTTTTTATTTTATTTTTCATTGCCATATTCTGACCACCATAACTTTTTTATAATTATGTTTACGGAGATGGGGGGGGGGTTGCTCGTTTTTCAGAGGATGATCTGAAGTTATTGATAATACCATTTGGGGTTTGTATGACTTTTTGATCTCTTTGTAATCATTTTTTTTATGGGGGGGGAGATAAAGTGATGAAAAACAAACAAACTAAGAATTGGCCACATTCCCTCCCCCCCGTTTTTAGGGTATGGGGTATTTAATGTATGGGATACCTTTTTAAATATTTTTAATAGTGTGGCTGATTTCAGACGTGGCAATGCCCACATTTTTTATTTTTTTTTATTTTGGGGAAAAGGAAGGTGTTTTTAAATTTTTTTTTTTTACATTTTTAAAAAAAAATTATTTTTTTAAAACAAAACTTTTTGTAAAGTTTCCAAAGTTTAGGTTGCATTCACTATGACTACAGTTCTGGGTACACATCCGTTCGGGCCAGACCTATTCATTTCAACAGGGGCTTGCAAAAGATGGGTTTGCATCCGTAATTTTCAATCCTGTGGCCCCCGCATAAAAGAATAGAGCATGTCCAGACAGTAGGCAAAATGTTGGAACGCCACCGCGGCCAGTATCCGTGTTTTGCAAAGCGCAAAACACATTACTGCCGTCCGAATGTTGCCTTATTCTGTATAGAAATCGCTATATGCCAGTTTGGTGCTGCCACCTGCTGGCCTGAACTGGGATATACTAATAATGAGCTCATTATTACAGAAGGGAGTTTTCTCCGATCTCTGCTGGGGGAAGTGCACCTGACAGAGAAGGGTGCACTTCTGAGTTTTAGCCTTCTCAGACGCAGTGATCACATTTGACCACAGCATCTGAGGAGTTAAACGTCCGCAGTCAGCAGGCACCCGCACCGGAGCTAATGTCAGCAACTGGCAAAGCACATAAATCCGCACATATTGTTTTAGGTAACTTGTGGATATTTGCTCACAACTTGCCCACTTTGCTGTAATTGTAGAAAATTGCAGGTTTTTCCACTCGCAATTGCGCAGCTTAAAAGCCGCAGCATATTCTCCCTGTGTGAACACAGCCTAAGGGACGACTGCTACTGTCCGTGCACATTTACCTTTTGGGGGTTGAGAACTTTAATGACCTGCGTGACACTACCAGCATTGAAGGGTGGAAGGACATTACTGCTCGGGGACAGGAGCTGAAGCTGGAACGTCTGAAAGTAAAACAGACCGGTAAGTGATTGTTCTTGGCCTGAAGCCGAAAAACAGCAAATACACGGACAATGACCATACGGTCCGACAGCTGCAAACGCGGCGAGGGCTACCTTTGGTACTGCTGCCTGGAACACGTAGTCCGTCATCTCGCTGTCTGTGCTGTTGTACGCTTGAGTTGTGATCACAGTCACGCTGGCGTTTGTGCTGGACCGCTCAAAGCTGAAGTCGATTTTCAGGCCGTTCTTGTTGTAAGCAGTGATGGGTGGAATACCTGGAGAGACGGGGGGAGAGTCGTGAAGAGGTGACACTAATGGGTCCTTCAAAGGGAACCTATCAATATCCCAAACAGAGTGCTGATCACTAAAACGAAGGGGCAGAAGCGATCAGCGGAGCTCTGTGCCGGTCCATATCTGTTCAGCTCTCTTTAGAGAGCGATGTATGGGTTTATAGAAGGTCTATGCACTTTCTATGAATCTGCTGAAAATGAAGGGGCACAGCGCCCGGGTAATCGCCTCTGCCCTCTTGTCTCAGCACCTCAAAAATGCGACATGTCAGAAGTTTGCCAAAATGACGGGAGCCTTTTAATATTTCAATCCAGAAGGAGAGGGGACTTCGTACTGACCTGATATTTCGTTGAAGAGAGGTTGGACCGACAGTCCGTCTAGTAAGAGCTGGGGTGCAGTCATCTGAGGGACAGGGGCTGGAGGAGCTGACAGAATAAGAAGGAACAGAAAACGATCAACAGTAAAATAAAGACTATTATTAGTGATTGTCCGGATCAAGAAAACATGGCCGCTGTCCAAAAACAGTGCCCCGACTGTCCGCAGCTTGATTCACTTCAGTGGAGATGAGCTACAATCCCTCACAACCTGCGACATTCGTGGCTCAGTTTTCGACTCTGGTAGTGTGCTAACCAGATCAGAGGAAATTTCCAGACTTCAACCCAAAAAGCTATTAGTATTTTGACCTCCTGAAGATGTCTCTTTAAAGATGGGGTCTGCTTCATCCACTTTCACACAGCAGACACCTGGGGCTAATATTTGATCGGCAATAACACCGATTGCAGACATTTAATCCCTCAGATGCTGTGACCACCACATCTGAGGCGGCTTTCCCCAGGAGTGCTGCGCTCCCAGGCCTTGAACGGCTTCCCCGTGCCGTATACATGGGAACCTGGGCCTTATACATCCTACTGCTGGGTTGGATTCAGCCAGGATGAAACGAGAAAGCTTTCCTAAGGCTGAAGCCACACTTTGCTAAGAGAAAGCCAGCAGTTGATCCAAGGGAATGGGATAGGTAAAGGAAGAACTTTTGCTGCGGCCATGGACTCTGCACGGAGAACTGAATGTCCTTCCAGCCTAGAGATTTTACGTGACAGGTTTCACCACTTTCCTGATTGGATATGATCCAATTTTTGGGGCAAAATATAGAGTCTCCTCATAAGCTCAGTAGGTCTATTACCTTGCTGACCCTTTTCTGATGGTAAACATCTTAAAGGTTCCCAGAATTTGGTATTGATGGCCTATACTCAGGATAGGATATTATCAGATCGTTAGGGGTGCCGATAGTCTGTCCCCTGCCAATCAGCTGTTTGAAGAGGCCCACTGCGGCGTCCTCACAGCTTCCCAAGCACAGCGCCGTCCATTGTGTAGTGGCTGTGCTCGGTATTGCAGCTCATCCCCATTTACTTGAATGGGGCGGAGTTGCTCTTAGGCCGCGTAATACATTATACAGTAAGAAGAGGCCTACGTGCTCATGGAGGGCAGAGGACTCTTCGAACAGCAGCAGATCGACGGGGGGGGGATATACGGTAATCAGACCCTGCTGATCTGATATTGATAGGCCATCAATATCAAATTCCTGGAAAAACGTTTTAAAAAAAATCATTGACGTCGCTCTCAGAAACAGCGCAGTCATCCCCTAATCAAACACTGACCTCCAAGATTTAGATCTCCCAGTAAATCCAGGAGCTCTCCTCCCACAGTGGATTGTTTCGGAGGCGGTGCGGTGGGTATAACCAGCTGAATGTCGTTTCCTCCTAAGAGATCTAATAAATCGTTGGCCTGTGAAGAAAAGATAAAACAGATGTAGACTTGAAAATAGAAATCTCCCTGAGTCTGGATGACTCAGCAGCAGCTGGAACGTTATCACCAGATGTTCACCTTTTTTAGCAACGTCTGCATTGTCAATGTGCGGGATGCACCCGATTATTAGTGTAGGCGGCCGACAGTTAGGAAACATATCCATTGGAGAGGTATTGTAAGATACTGCCACATGCAAACCCACAGAGTATGTGTCCCACGTGGATGGACCCGATATGGAATTCAGCAGGTGGAACTGATACCCAGGAAGACACCTGAGCCATTCTCACGGCCACCAGCCAGATACATAATGGGTCTGAGCCTTGATAATCCTAGGAGCATCAGTTATTCATGCACCTGGAAGGCGTGCCCTCCTGAATTCAACCTTATCGTCATCATCAGGATGGTAATACAGTGGAATACTGCAGCAGGAGCGGCGGTATATTGTGCTGCACTGTGGTATCTGGTTCTGCTGGGCAGTATTTTAGTGCCTGCACTGTGGTAATTGGTCTGTTGGGGTGTATTAGTGCTGCACTGTGGTATCTGGTTCTGTTGGGGCAGTATTTAGTGCTGCACTGTGGTATTTGGTTTTGCTCGGGCAGTATTTAGTGCTGCACTGTGGTATTTGGTTCTGTTGGAGCAGTATTTAGTGCTGCACTGTGGTATTTGGTTCTGTTGGAGCAGTATTTAGTGCTGCACTGTGGTATTTGGTTCTGTTGGAGCAGTATTTAGTGCTGCACTGTGGTATTTGGTTCTGTTGGGGCAGTATTTAGTGCTGCACTGTGGTATTTGGTTCTGCTGGGGCAGTATTTAGTGCTGCACTGTGGTATTTGGTTCTGTTGGAGCAGTATTTAGTGCTGCACTGTGGTATTTGGTTCTGCTGATGCAGTATTTAGTGCTGCACTGTGGTATTTGGTTCTGCTGGGGCAGTATTTAGTGCTGCACTGTGGTATTTGGTTCTGCTGGGCAGTATTTAGTGCTGCACTGTAGTATTTGGCTCTGTTGGGGCAGTATTTAGTGCTGCACTGTGGTATTTGGTTCTGTTTGGAGCAGTATTTAGTGCTGCACTGTGGTATTTGGTTCTGCTGGATGGCAGTATTTAGTGCTGCACTGTGGTATTTGGTTCTGTTGGGGCAGTATTTAGTGCTGCACTGTGGTATTTGGTTCTGTTGGAGCAGTATTTAGTGCTGCACTGTGGTATTTGGTTCTGCTGGGGCAGTATTTAGTGCTGCACTGTGGTATTTGGTTCTGTTGGAGCAGTATTTAGTGCTGCACTGTGGTATTTGGTTCTGTTGGGGCAGTATTTAGTGCTGCCTGTGGTATTTGGTTCTGTTGGGGCAGTATTTAGTGCTGCACTGTG